>JAODTR010006730.1:0-10631 GCA_025399935.1 Amblyopsis rosae | reverse complement strand
TTTAATTATTTATTTGCCAGCAGCAGCACTAGCTATGCCAAAACGTTATTTTGTCCCGTCGAATCATACCGCTTTATATCAGCCTAGTAGGCCTATAGTAGTAGCCTAATTTACAATCTAGTAATATGTAGGGTAGGACAGTCTGACAAGGTAGGACAGATGCACAGACTTTAACTGTCCTTTTGTGCTACAGTAGGACAATCTGCCAAGGTAGGACAGATGGTCAGAACACCGGCGTAAAGCCATGTGGGTGGGGTGCACAATGTGCACATTAAAATATCCAACATAGGACATAACAGTCTGAATAGGCCTATTCAGGTTACGGTTACACTGTCAAGCGGTTCAATGAGCGGTATAATGGGCTACTGCTCCGATATCGTCGGCAGCCCCAGTGCGTCTTTCATGTTTTTTTGGAGGAGACAAATACACTTGTTCTAAAAATTTAGGGGGACACAACACATTGCATCCACCCTGAAATCTACGCCGATGTGCTCTATAACTAACCCTGTCGACTACTAAACAAGGATCTGTCCCAATGTCTGTCAACAGGTCTGGCATACATACATTGCAAGCTTAATTATTAGGCTAATTGTATTCCTCATGATACATTTATTCAAATATAGATGGTTTGGAGTTGTAAAATGTACAAAGATTTTATCATATGATAAAAATACGAATTTGCCTAATTATTGTACATTCAATGTATTTAGTAATGACAACAAATATTCCTAGTTTAAATACCCTAACAGGTTACAAACGCCTTCACATCATTGAACAAGACTCATTAAACGAAGCAAACGTCTTTGAAAGTAGTTGCAAGAACTTTACACACATTTTAAAGGAAACGTGTCATTCAGTAAAAGTTAATTGAACATTCAGAACGGTCAGTCCACTGAATGCGCCCTATGCTATATGACACTCACTATAGTACTAGACCAATGAAGGGGCAGTTCGTGTCTACAATATTGTCACGCTGACAGTCGCCATAAATGGGCAGTGTTAAATATTTTGACAGGCCGACAATGGCAGGCGCACTGAAGCACTAAGCTTGTACTGTGTAGGTAACCCCTATGAGGTAAACCCACGCTGCACAAACGATTGTGATTGATTGACTGGTTAATCAGCCAATGCCTGGAGCTTCCTATGTACGTTGTCCAATCAACATTCACCATGTCAGTCGTTTTTTTTCATATGGGTAGGTCTATGTGAGAGAATCATGGTATGGCGTGAAATCAGTGCCACGAGACAAAGCTCTGTAATAAAGATTTGTGTGCTTGCAAACAGTGTTTGTGTACTTGCAAACAATATTTGTGTACTTGCAAAAACGATGTGTGTCTCTGTAGAAAAAGACCCGAAAACCTGTATAAAATATTTTGTGTCTCTGTAGAAAATTATCAGCAAACCTGTAAAAATATTTGTGTCTCTGTAGAAAAAATAGTTGTGTCTCCGTAGAAAAATGATTTGTGTCTCCGTAGAAAAAAATTGTATCGGTACAGCGCTGCCCAAACCATTACAGCCAATCAAATAACGCAATTTCTAGCATCGATCATGACACGTGCTCGTTTCGTGTTAGCTTAGTTATGGAAACGAACGCACAAGCATTGTCTGAGGCCAGGGATACACCCAGCTTGTTCATTCTGTTATACTGGCTAACTTTGCAGACCAAATGTGCCGTTTATTTACATTTTCATTTTAATGTAAGGCGGTGTAATACAAGACAAATTACACAAGTTAAATTCACAATTAACTTACATGTTCATGTTAAAAATCATAAAATGTTGATAATCAGATATTCTCAGAAAGTTTTTATTTGTCACGGTTTGTGCAATGATCACGCAGTTTAAAAGGAGATGACAAGGTATGTCAACGCTACTGTACTCTATGAGCAAGGTATGATGATCGTGGCTAGATCACGTGGCTAGATGACGTCACACAGAAATGCCGTTATTTGATTGGCTGTAATGGTTTGCAACGCTGTACTAATACAATTGTTTTCTACGGAGACACAAATCTTTTTTCTATGGAGACACAACTATTTTTTTTACAGAGACACATATTTTTACAGGTTTGCTAATTTTCTACAGAGACACACATAATTTTTGCAAGTACACAAATATTGTTTGCAAGCACACAAATCTTTATTACAGAGCTTCGTCTCGTGGCACTGATTTCACGCCAAAATACAGAGCATTTGTTTTGGACTGAGATGCTGGTGCTGTAAAGCATCATCTAGTGGCAGAAAGTAGTTTAAGGTTACCCGGTCATGATAAGGGCGTTCTGTGTGGTTTCTCCAGATGTTGATTGGATCCATGTTATGCCACACAATCAGCCCACAACAAGGGTTAATTGGGCAATAATGGGGAGCGGTAGGTTAGGGTTCGGGAGGGAAGGGGAGGGTTCATTAAGTAGTATAAGTAGAGAACATATTGACCGAATTTCACAGCTTTTAAGTCTATAGTTTTTTGTTTAAACATAGTTGGAACAAAGACAGAAATCCCGTAGCTGTGAATGGTTCAAACATTGTCCCTTTAATGTTCCTCGCACGGGTTTGGGGCGCCGGACCCTTTGTGATGTCATGCCGGGAGATTGGACTTGAGGAACGTCAGGAAAAGATGAAGCACTGGGATGTGGGTAAGCGAGACACACATCCACACAAGAGAGGAAGGAGACTGCGTTGGAGGGGCCTTCATGAATCCATGCTGCACCAAAGCGGAGGCTTGTCTTTTTGCTAAATTCACCAAATATCTCCACGCATATTGCTAGTTTACCGTTCTCTGTGCGTGCTGAGAAAATAATCAGGGACTTCTACACAGCCCTGGCTCCGTAAATAGTAACATAAACAAAGTGGTTAACACCGCTCACACCAACATAGCTGTAGTACTATGCTTTGCTTCAGTTCACAATGCATTTTGATGTGCAGAGGCACATTGTTAGCAAGCGAAAATTAGAAAGAAATAATTGCTAGAAGCCTAAGTACCAACAATGTGCTAATATTCTAAGAGCTTCATAAAGACGGGAGAAAATAGGAGCATCGCCAGCAAAACCTCTTAACAGAGGAAGAGCGTTTTAGCACCTGTGTCCAAATCCGCTCCTTATAAAACGGTTGCAGCAAAGTGCTGTTGCAAAGCACTGTCCCTGTAGGAATTAAGGTCACGTGAGTTCATCTGGAACCCACGGCTTGTCTCCCTGCCTGTCTGCCTGCCTGCCTGTCTGCTTGCCTGCCTGTCTGCTTGCCTGCCTGCCTGCCTGCCTGTCTGTCTCCCTGCCTGCCTGCCTGCCTGCCTGCCTGCCTGTCTGCTTGCCTGTCTGCTTGCCTGCCTGCCTGCCTGTCTGTCTGCTTGTCTCCCTGCCTGCCTGCCTGCCTGCCTGCCTGTCTGCCTGTCTGTCTGTCTGTCTGTCTGTCTGTCTGCCTGTCTGTCTGTCTGTCTGTCTGCCTGCCTGCCTGTCTGCCTGCCTGTCTGTCTGTCTGACCATCTGCTTTAGTTATTTTCCCAGAGTTCTTACTTAAAAAGTGTCTAATCTTTGATACACGTGTAATTCAACAGATGTAAATTCTTAAAATTGTTTCTGAAGCAAAAGTCTGTTAAATAATGACTAGATGATACATTATAATGAAATGTATCATCTGTGGTTAAGACTAAATTAATGTTAATGCAGTTGAAGACATGGTTATTCAAAAGGCTTTTCATTAGACGAGGGTTGATTTATTTAGATGTTTTTCATGTTTTTTTAGGTTACTTTGTATTTTTACGTCTTATTTTATGCATTGAATTTTATCACGAAGCACTTTGTGAGTTCTATATGTAAAAGGTGCTATATAAATACATTTGACTTATTTTATTGCCCTTCTCTAAAACAATGTGCAATTTTACAAGAGTAAGATTATTTGTATTATTCTCTACTATTTATGTAGGTACATTTGACCAGGATTTACACCGTGTAAATCAACAATTCTTCAAATTGTTGAAGACACAAATGTGTGCGTGAGAGAGGAATTTTCACACAGGTGAAAACAGATGATAAAGCCAGAGGATATATCAAAAGACCAGTACACAGTGACAGTCTTCCCATAATGCAGTTCTCGTTTGCCAGCTTTGCATATTTCCATTATGTATATGATATATAGATACACAGATATATATATACACTATATAAGATATACAGCATATCTGTCAGGAAGACATTTTCTTTTGACTCAGGCTATTGCCTGCATGTGTTTTGTCATAAAAACATTGAGGTACAATAGTAAACATTTAGGGAAAGAATTAGAAAACAGCCCTTGAGCAGTTTATGTATGTGTTTCAGTGGCTGGGGAAATAGTGATATCAGAATTCAATGTAAAAGTTCACAAGCAAAGGATTTGATTTAGGGAGGATTGTGCATTGCAATGAACAGACAGTCACACTTTATATGTGTACACTGGTGTTGCAGTGTGCAAAATCTATTGTTCTTCAAGGCTGCTTGGAGCGTGGATTAATAACGGAAGGCAGTTATATTGTGAAAAAATTGGAAACACGTTTTTGTTTTCTGTCAATTTCCTGTCAGAGAGGCAATCGTATCTCTGACAATGGGATGGGTGTTAACCCAATAACAAACGTCTTATCAGTTCCAACGCCGCCAAGACTGGAAAACAACTCTCAGCAACCCGCAAATTCTTCTCTGATCACCCGATAAGTCCTTCCTGTGTGGAGAGCAAATCTCACACAGTTCAACAGATATGGGTTTGCGAGAGATATGTCTGAAAGACTGAAAGGTTCAAGCTTCTCTGAGGCCTTTAATGGACCCCAAAACGACTGAGATAGTCTAGTGTTCTAGGTATTGAGCACTCAGATGGGAGGTCATGGGTTCAAGGCTACTCTACCTGAGTAAATTAAAACTGCCTGCTGCTCAATACTTAGCCTTTACTAATGCACTCACTGCAAGTCTCTGTAGACGAACACATCTTCTTAAAGACAATTGCAAATTCTTTTTGCATTTGTGACTATCTGAATATATTTGTCCTTGCACAAGTGTGTCTGCTTCACATCTTTGTTCAAAAGTCTTAAAAACTTTTTAATATGCGGTCGTAAAATAAAAAATAATCCAACCAGTGTTTTAGCATAGATTTTTTTTTTAGCACCGATAGAGTTGTTATCTTTGCCCCAATTCCAAACCTTGTGTAAAATGACTGTTCTCGTCGCTCGTTAAGATGTCAGAAGTGAAGCGACTTCACAATAAACATTTCAGAAGAAATAACTATACTGCTGTGCCATATGGAATCACCCAGATATGACACACTAGCAATTAAAGACAGGGCCAGTCATTCATGAGAACACTTGCTAACTTCGAGCTCAAATCAAAACATTATCCCTCCACAGCACCGCCCCACACATCGAAGCACACTGTGAAGCAAAGCTTAGTACTACGGCTTCGTTTATATTCCTATTTATGGATCCAGGCCTGTTTATAAGTATTGGATTCTTTTTTCAGTATGCACAGAAAACGGTAAAATTTCAAAATGATGAGGAAATATTTGGTGAATTTGACAAAATGTGCATTAGCTTACAAGAATTAGCTTGCAATAGCTGACTATATAGTCCCTTTAAGGGCGGACAAATCGCATGGTACATGCTAAACCAATGCTTCTCAAACCTGCTTTTGGCTCGCGCTCAAACACACCTGATTCAAATTGTGAATTATTGCAGAAGCCTGATAACGACACATTCATTAGAATCAGGTGTGTTGGAGCAGGGGGACGTTTACAGTACAACATGTAGAGTAGCGGGTCCCCAGGAGCAGGGTTGAGAGCCTCTGGCTAGTAAAATGGTATTTATTAAACTGCATGACACTACTGTAAATACAGTAGTTGTAGTTTTCCCTGGATGTTGGCAGTTAAGCCTAAATTGTGGCGTTTACTCATCTCTGATTTCAATATGTCAGCTTGCACAGCAGTCTACATGTTTCAAGAAACTATTCGATGCCACACGGACCGATACAAGCTCTAAAGTGGGAATTATTGTCATAAAAACACTTAATGATCTAATAGTAATAATAATACGCCTCAGCGAGGGGAACTCAGGAGAGACGTGCGTTTAGGACCATGAAAAACACTCCGCACGCCTATTAGCTCTCCCGTGGGGACGACGCTACTCAGGTGGCAGCTGAGAGAGAGAGAGAGAGGGGGAGAGAGAGAGAGAGGGGTGGTGAGAGGGATGGAGGGAGAGAGGGGAGGGAGAGAGAGAGAGGAGGGGAGGGAGAGGGGGAGAGAGAGTGAGAGAGAGAGAGGAGGGAGAGGGGAGAGAGAGAGTAGAGAGGGAGAGGGGAGAGAGAGAGAGAGAGAGAGAGAGAAGGGAAGAGAGATAGATAGGAGGGGGGGTGAGTAAGAACTTCTTAGGGAAGGGAAGAGAGTGCAGGGGGAGGGGGAGATAATAATTACATGCAGCATTCAATGGCCTGTAGTAAAACGCCAATTATTCTTCTCCGCTTGCATTTGCTCAAACAGAGCACAGAAACACGTGCGCGCTCTGCTGACGAGCATTTGCACACAAACCCAAGCATTGTCAAACTGGGACCCCCGTCTTCGCCATGACAACCCTCTGCCACAAGAGGGCAGAGTTCAATAAACGCAGGAACAACTTTTACATTTCAAGGACAACCTCACAATCATTCAGCCATAAGCCTTTAAGTGAGCCTGGGTTATGTGAAACGCACGCACACACACACACACACCAGGGATTGAGCCACTAACCACAGCTATCAACCTGCAGACAATTAGCTTGTTAACCTGCCACCGCCAATGAAGACACCGCCCAATGTCCTCTAATGATGCATTCTATATTCATGCGTGTGTGTGTGTGTCTCTGACTACCACTAGCATACTGGGGTGGTATAGTAATTATGCTAATTGCTTAATTATTCTGCAGAGATAATGAATCTGTGCACGATAGGTGTTGTCTTGATCACAGGCCTAGATGCGTTGACGGGGAAAATAGCAGATCAGATCTCACACTGCAAGTTTGTGCGCTAAGAAGTGCCCCGATTGAATCTTTCTGTGCCGGATAAAGAAGCAAGAAGCTTGAATAATACAAAGTGTCTAATTATAAGGCATTGTAACCCGATTTGAATCTTTTAATTAAAGTGACTGAAGCACACAATATCATCATTTGAAAATATCTATCATGCTCCTAAGATTGATATTACCCATCTAATATCGTAACTGCCATACCAGTGCATCAGTGCAGATCAAAATACATACCAGACATTGTCAACGGATCTTACATGTAGGACTTTGAGCTGGGAGTGGATGTATTTGGTCGAACTTATTTAATGATTTTGACTGTATTCACAAAATGTTGGGACAACCTGGGACTCACCCAGGACAGACTTTGCATCTCCTTCTTCCTCGTGTTCTCACCTTGAGCTTCTCATAGCGGTCGCTCAGCGCCGACACCTGGTGGTCCCTGTGGCGGCCCGCCAGCTTGCACAGCGAGCAGATGAGCTGGTTGTCGGTGACGCAGTGCATGTTGACGCGCTCCTCCTCGTGCTCGGGGCACCGCAGGCCGCGCCCCACGTCGGCCTGGGGCTCGGTCAGCCGGTGCCCCGTGAAGGGCCTCTTGTCGGGGTGCGTGGCGCGCAGGCACTCCTGGCAGTACGACACCTCGCACGTCACGCACGTCTTCCACGCCGCGCGCGCCGGCTCCCGCTCACAGAACTGGCAGCGCACGGGCTCCGACATGCCGGGGGCGGAGACCAGCGCCAGAGCGTCCCCCTCGCCAGGGGAACCGGGAGGCGGGGGAAGGGCTGGGGGGAGGGGGCGGGAGGAGGAGGCGCGCTGGACGCGGTCGATGATGTTCTGCAGCGTGACGTTTCTCTTGAGGCCTGCAGGGAACAGCGTTCACCACAATAGGTATCACATTGGTTATGTCTGCTATGTTAACCACATGATGCTATGTGGATGCTATGCTAACAATAAACCACATGATGCTATCTGGATGCTATGCTAACATGGAACCACATGATGCTATGTGGATGCTATGCTAACAGGGAACCACATGATGCTATATGTCTGGTATGCTAACATGGACCCACATGATGTTATATGTCTGGTATGCTAACAGGGAACCACATGATGTTATATGTCTGGTATGCTAACAGGGAACCACATGCTGCTATATGTCTGGTATGCTAACATGGACCCACATGATGTTATATGTCTGGTATGCTAACAGGGAACCACATGCTGCTATATGTCTGGTATGCTAACAGGGAACCACATGATGTTATATGTCTGGTATGCTAACAGGGAACCAAAGTATGTTATACGTCTGGTATGCTAACAGGGAACCACATTATGTTATATTTGTTAATGCTAACATAACATCACCACATGTTGACGTTATGTGTCTGTTATGCTAATAATAATAATACATTTTATTTGTAACACACTTTACATTAGAAGAAGGCCCAAAGTGCTACATAAGCAATTTACATATACCTTATATTTACATATACACAAAATGTACATATACACAACAACTACATATGCTAACAGGGACAGAACCCCTCATCATGTAATGTTTAACATTAACATAAATACTGTAGGGGCGGGATTCCTACAAATCGATCACTAAACTTATTTACAAAAGAATCTCTCACGTGTCACTGCATTTTATTTTATTTATTTATTTTTGTAGTTCTACTATCCTCCAGCAAGGGGACCTGCCCCAACACCCCCATACTGCTCTTGCCCACGTTATCCTCACCTTCCAGTCCCCGCTGGGGGCTCAGGGAGATGACATGGCGACAGGTGGGGCACTGGAAGGCAACAGCGTCGACGGCGTGGCCGTGCGGGTGGTCGCCGGCGGCGACAAAAGCGGCGGCGTGTGAGGCGAGGACGCGGTGGGCGCAGCCGAAGCACAGGCTGTGGGCGCAGGGCAGCAGCAGGGGGTCCTCGAACAGCTCCAGGCACACGGGGCAGGTCAGCTCCGGCTCCAGGCTGTCCATACTGTTGGGGGGGGGGGGGGGGTCACAGGGGGCCGGGGAGGGCCGGGGGGTGGCGGGAGGGGCACTGTGGGGAAAAAGTAGAAGGGGGAGGGGTCGATGTTGTGGTTGGTAGGTTCACTGAATTTCGTGACTTGATTTGGGGAAAAGCTGTTCCAAAAAGCAGCACAATACAAACCTTTTGCCCTGCTGGCAGGCACACGCACACATACACGAACACACGCACGCACACACACACACACACACGCACGCACACACGTACAAACAAGATCTGTCTGTCCAAAGTATTGTAAACTATAACCAGTATACCTTCAATGAAAGCACCTCTGGTGCAATCTAAGGGATGAAGGACACACCAACGTCATTAAAATGAAGGCTGCTGGCTGAGTGACACCACACCTCAACAACACACAGTGACTGTTCAACACCACAAGACAAGAAGCTTTCTCTTGACATAACCCTGTAGAATGTATGTGTGATATACCATGATACCATCCTGATATTAAATGTCAAAGATATGCATTTTCACTGGAACATCATAAGCGATAACTGTATATTAAAATGCAAAGGTATTTTTTGCTTGTTTTTTTTTTTTTTTTTTTGCATCCTTAACCAAATAATTTAAAATAGGCCTAATGATTCTGATTGTACAACTAAGACTGTTCTTTTATGTTCCCTAAATGTGTGCCTTCTTCTTATTTTTCTAAACTAGATACAGTATAGTTGAACCCATATAACTGGGTTTCAAGTGGATAAAAGCATTAAAAATGTGTCTTTTTATAAATGCATTCATAATTTTTTTTTAGTTGCCATTAAACTTGAAACATTCCAATGGGGAAAAGTGGCTGTCGTGGAATTTAAAATATACTAAATAAACAAGAGGAAATATGAACATGCTGTATTCAAAGTCATACAAGAAATAAATAATAAAACAAACAGAATAGTTGATGCTATTAACATGCCCAGACTGAAGAAGGTTCTCTTCCATCTTCACCTTGTATAATACAGTAAGTGCAAAATAGTGTTAAATTTAGAGTCAGTGTTATTTCCGACATGCTGCTTTCATCAGATGTCTCTATGCTCTGAGCTCTGGCCGTGGGCGTGCACGCCCACGTGCACGCCGGCGTGCACACGGGCGTGCACGTGCTTGTGCGTTTCCAAGACTCTGGATGATCGAGGAACCGTGTGACCCAGATCGCCACAAAAGTTAGTCACAATATGTCCCCTTTTGATGCGGCCCCTCTCTACCTTCATCTCCATGCTCTCCACGATCTTTCATGGCCTGGGATATAGACTATGTCAGAAAGTATACAAACAGTTGTTTATAAGGATATATGGTGGGTTGCATGTTAACTGTGTACTCTGTGATTACGGTGATTAGAATTTAAAGGCAAACTACTCAATTTGTGTCCAAAATTGTGGGGTTGTTTTGGTTTGGCACTTGTCTCTAGTATTTCCGTTGTAGTCTTGCCCCCTACCCCTCAAGCCCGCCCGCCCGCCCGCCGGCGTGATGGTTACGTGTTAGAAAAAGCAGACGCTGTAACCTGGGGCAGAGATGTTTTGGGTTCTGTGGGTGGGTGGAGTGTCTTTAAAGGCAGGTTTAGTTCCGCTTGCTAACTAATCCAAACACACTCCCTTCAGAACCCCCCCCC
>JAODTR010006729.1:0-10631 GCA_025399935.1 Amblyopsis rosae | reverse complement strand
TATATATATGTGTATGTGTGTGTATATATATATATGTGTGTGTATATATATATATATGTGTGTGTGTGTGTGTAATACCACCACTCATCATCTCAACCCTGCAATCACAAGCAAACATTGGGAGTCCCATTCTCCCCCCCCCCCGCCAACCATCTCAGTCAGAGAATGGAACCCAAAAGATATTGACAGAATGAGCCTACACACCAACATACCCCATATATGCCACCTGCTCCCCTGGCCTACTGCTCTGATACCAGACCCCCGCAGGCAGGCTAGCTTGTCATTATCGTGTGTGCGTGCGTGTCATCTTACCGCAGAGTTTTGTTGCCATTAGCAAATGTCCCCAGGACAACGACATTGGCAAGTTAAAGTCCCGCTGGGCAGAGCAAATGAAAGTTAAAGTGCAAAAGGGGGTTGCTTTGAGTTTTAGTAGTGTTTTCTATTGCCTGCATCTGTCCCGCAAAGGTGCGCGTTCGCTCTACCTGTGTGTTATGTAACGCCAGAGTGATATTGGATTTCTGCAACGCACAGCACTCTGTTTTGCTTGTGGTTGTACCATCTGTTGTTGCATCGTATAAAAGGGATGGCAACACTTGATGGCTGAGAGGGCTTGTAGTACGTGTCCCAAGAGTGGTTTCCGTAGCGTGACCTCAATCAGGACGCTGAGCATTAGTGTGTGTGTGCGTGCACCAAAGCCCTCTTAGCGCTGTGGGGGTCGGGCGGTCATGGACAGCCATTCAATGTCCCAGAAGAGCATGGACATGGTGTGAACGTCAGGTGCAGACGTGGGTGTCTTTTGTTTTCGAAGTGCTGTTCTTCTTGTGCCCCCCCCCCCCTCTGTCCCAGACAGAAGAGGGCTAGACGGGAGAGATAATGTGTCTGGCCCAGCGGAGGGAAAGGTTATCCGCTGTTCTGTCAGCTGAGCGTAGCAGTGACACTTAAGCTCCTGTGAGGCCACGCCGCTGCCTCTTCCGCTGCTTTGCATTTAGCTGACGGTCAGCACAGGAGCACGCTTGCACACGCACGACGTAGGCTGTGCACCCAATGACCAAAGTGGTGCGCACAGAAGGAGACATGGGCTGTCCATTAGGACCTACAGCCTATGGTCTTTCAATAGGCCTGTCACCATAATTACCATATCGACTTATCGTGCGAGATATATGGACATGACCCTGCACTTTTTCAGACGTCAATAATATTGCCTGTCGCTGTTAGCCATGTTGTGCTGCTTCTGTGCGCTCGTCTGCCTGCTCACAGGCGGCGCTCCACAGACACCACACACACACACACACACAGCAGACAGTGACAGGTGGACAGAGTGTTCCTCAAGGTTTTAGGTGTTGTCCCTGACGACTACATGATTTCAGCCATCTACGTTTGGAACAATAAATGCAAAAACGTGCCATTGGCTTATATAGCCAATCATAAACAATTGATCTTGCATGACAATAGCGGAACAACAGTGTTTATCTGTTTCTGACAATAATATAATTTATCGCAATTATTTCAGGGACAATATATCAGCCAACAAAAATTGTTTTTGTGTCAGGCCATAAGCGTTGTTTCTCTGCTGTAAAGGACACACGCTCGTCAACTTCACAGCAAAGCTGTGTTAATGTTAGTGATGTTCCACATGCCACTAGCCTGGACCATACACGTTGCCCACTCCGAACATACATACATACAGACCATACACGTACACATAGTCAGGATTGATTCTGCTCTTCTGTCAGGGCTTTACTGGCTTGTGGGAGCCGCTCTACCTTGCTGTCAGTTCCAGGGCATAGAATCAATGATAACTAGTGGACGAGAGGAAGAGATCTAGGATCTCAATATTTTATAATACTCTAATACTATTGGTGCTGGGCAGCAGTGAGTCTTTTAGTGAGTTCTCAAAATACTAAATAGTGGTGCTGATATGGGGTGCAATATTATTTATTATTTTTGGATTCAGTCAATGAATAAATTGGTTAATATTTCAATAATTCAGGTTATTTTTACCACCTTAACACTGCCTCTTGAACTAGCTATTTACCGAGTGTTAGCTTAAAGGGGTCTACAAAAGATACCTCATCAGAAATAAATGGAAAAGATTAGCTGGTGAGCACAATGGAGGATGACTGGCACAGTGGCTGGGTTCCCTCCCTTTTCGTTGGCCCACACGGAGAGTGACATCCTCTCGCGGCGATTGTTTTGATTGCATTTCTCTCTGAAGGTCCCCCCCCCCCCCCGCAGTGCTTGAGCGTCTATTCCGTACAACTATATACAGTATATGAATGGTCTATGCTAGCTTCCCCCGGGCTATAGGCCATATCCAGAGATGTAGGCTGGCTACAGTATACTGTTGTATGGTAAGAAGAGTGTTGCTATTGACCAATGACAAGCACACGCTTGTTATTGGTCAACATAATCAAAATGGAGGGAGGTGATGATGAGTCAATGTGTGTGTTCAGCCTGGTGAGAGGGCAGCGTGAGATCCCCACTGCCTTGTTGAGAGTAGCAGAACACCACGTAGGTGGGAGTGATTTAAAATATGTGTCTATTTTCTTAATAGAAATCAAGCTGGGCACTATGAATTGATTTTGGTCCTGCGAATTACGCAACATTAAAAGCATTGAATCAGCCATGTTGTATGAGTATCATGTGTTCTTTGGAAACACATTGGCGGTTTCCATTTGGCAATCAAGCCAAGCCGAGCTCCCCCCACCCCCACCCCAGGTTTCCTGCTGTGCTCTCTCTCCTCCCATTCTGCATCAACAGTGCGTGGAATTAGCACTCTGTTACTCTGCTCACTGCCATTTCCCACCTTAGTATCCTCATAAAGCCAGACATCGACCGGCTACAGCAGAACAGCCATCTTCACAGCTGTGTGTGTGCACGCGCGCACTGCACTGCGGGTGGTTAAAGGAAGGGGCGGTCTTGATTTGTGTTCATGTCTAGTTATTGTAGGTGCAAATGTTTTTGTTTCTAGTAGAATAATATACAGTGTATTGGTGGAATGCCTTTCCCTACAAGTGTACCAAACTAAATGCTTTTATCACGAAATGCTCAATTGTCATGAAATTCTTAGCTAAGCTGCACCACTAGTGTGGGTGTATGGTGTATGTTCATGCGTTAACTTGATTGTGTGTGCGTGTGCGAGGACGTAAAGCCCCAGGTTGGTTCAGGAGAGGCTAGCGGTGGTGGCTGGCCTGTCTCAAGTACTTAGGGCCAACAATGCTCAGTGGCCTGAGGCTGGGGCTGCCCTGACAGCTGATCTTTCTTGGCACAGCAAGCAAACCTTACCTGGGATGCATGGACATGTATGCACATGTACTGGTTGCTGTGCTTGTGTGCTCGACAGGGAAAAGATAACATAAGAGGGAAATATGGGCAGGGCAGTAAGTCTTTGCTAATGCCTGCGGTATGTAGACATATTGGTCTGCTACAGCACAATTAGTCTCAGCCTCTTCTGTTCATTTGCACTACGTCACATAGGCAACTCTGTGCTGAACATCTGATGCAGATTTTTGGGAAGTAATACTGTCGATAACCATTGGCTGTTCGCTCACAAGTATGTCTGTAATTTCTGGTGCAACGATAGCGCAGTGCTTTATTTACTAATTAAAATTTAAACATGTATTTTAATCAGTAACCGTAGCCTACATAAGACCTGTAAACAGCCAGAGTCCTGTTGCTTGGGTTTCCTCATTGCAAGTTTAACATCAGACTTAGTCATTGGTTGATGGTTGTCGTGCATGTCAATCAGGCTTGCTTGTCAAGTAGGCGGGTACTGGCGCTGTTGGCCAAGGAAAGGCTGGCTCTGCCAGACTACAGTACAATGGACTGGACTGCATTTTTATTAGCGCTTTTCCAATCTTCTAGCCACACAGAAGCGCTTTACAGTATTACCTCACGTTCACACACACACACACGCATACACAGATGGTGATGGCTGCTATGCAAGGCCCACCTGAAGCAGTTAGGGTTAGGTGCTAACTTGCTCACGGACACCTCGCCGCTGAGGAGTTAGCAGGGGTTTGAACCAGTGACTTCTGGATCATCTGTCACCCCGCTCTATCCACTGCGCCCCTGCCGCCAATGTAACCGGTGCACAGTTACTATTAATCACAGATCTACAGGGTCCGTGTTTTGATTTGGGAGAATAGAAAACATTAACTTTTTTTACTTTTGCTCCTAGATTGCTCTCTGCTGACATATTTTGTGCTAACAATTTGAACCATCTTGGCCCATTCAGATTTTCAGAAGAATGAGGAAGCAGCTAATTGTAAAAGTTATACAGAAATACATTTAAACTCTGAGTCACAATATTTGAACAAAAGCGTACTCGCACAATAAAACACTCTAATTCGAAATAATCCTGTGTGTCGGGAGGGGGGGCGGTGAATGAACAGAGGCAGTTGCCTTGAATATTTCATAAGACATTTACAGTACCTACACAATACTGTAATGAATGGAAGGCAGAAGCCACATGCTTATTCATACCAGCTTATCATCATTGCCTTGAATATGCAGCTAATGTATCACCAGATAACATCTTATTTGCTTGGGTTGTTTAGATACCTAGTTTTCTATGCTTTTGTCTGAGCACATAGTAGACAACTTGCTCTTTCTGAAGTGGTGTATGGGATGTGAGAGCTGTATTCCTTCACAATTGTGCATGTTGTCAGTCACTGTACTAGATATTTTGGTGTTCTTTCTAATAACATATAGTCATGCATATTTTAAATGGTTATTTGTTTTGTTGATGGACAAAAGGTTTTCACAATTTTCTCTCTCTGTCACACGCAAGCTGTCCAGGGCCCAGGTGTTTTGAAAAGCTTGGGCTTGACACGGGAAAGCACCATATACAAACATGGAGGAGATTCTCCTCAGGCTCTGGACAAATGAAAATAATTTGTGGTAGTTAATTGAAATGGAGACTTAATCTGAGGTGAGGAGAGCTGTGTTTCTCATTAAAGTATAGATGTTAAAGAGGCTCTTAGGTTTGACCTCAGGAGCGAGAGAGGGTTTCTCCTGCACTGAATCCTCTAATTCCCTATGGCTACCAACAAGGAACAAGTACATTTCATATTAAAAAAATGCTTACTTCCACATAGGGCTGTGCAATTATTCGAGTTTTAATTGTGATTTAAATTTCGGCTCCTAACAATTACAGAAAAAAATATCGAGATGAAAATTTTTTATTTTACAAATTACATTTAGAAAAATAAGAGTAAATTCTTATTTTGTCTTGTGTGAATGTTAGGCGCACGCTTACTTTCATCCTTTGCACGGTGAACGTGAAAGTTCCTGGTTTTCACTGCATACAGTGCATCTGGAAAGTATTCGCATCGCTTCACTTTATCTACATTGTTATCTTACAGCCTATTTTACAGTCTGTGTGGAGTTTGCATGTTCTCCCTGTGTATACGTGGGTTTCCTCCAGGTGCTCCAGTTTCCCCCACATCCAAAAAACATGTCAGGTTCACTCTTTCCAGCCAGTGCCATGTGACCAGTGACACAATCATATATCTGGAGATGGTCCCCGGGCGCTGCACAGTGGCTGCCCACTGCTCCCTTGAGGGATGGGTTAAATTCAGAGAACAAATTTCACTACATGCATGTGTATGTGACAATAAAAGCACCTTTACCTTATTCCAAAATGGGTTCAAATATTTGTTCCCTCAAAATTCAACACACAATACCCCATAACAAAGTGAAAAAAGTTAGTTTGAAATGTTTGCACTCTTTGAATAAGACTGCAACTAATAAATAACTGTTTATTTGTTTCATTGTTTTAGGTGCATTAAAATGCAACATCTTTTCAAAGTCAATGAGTAATCATATTAAATAATCATAATTTCAAGATTGACCAAAATAATCATGATTATAATTTTTTCCATAACAGAGCAGCCTTAATGTTTCACAGCTCATTAGCAACAACATGTGGAAGAAGTGGAGCGCTGTTAACACTTTCCGGATGCACTGTATGCGCTATGACTCTTCCCTTTCTGTAATGTGTCATCATCTGCCTCGTGTTCCTTCAGGCCTTAAGACTTACCTGATCTCTGGGAGGAAGGTGGAGCAGCGCCCCCACTGTAGCTGCATCCAGGTGGGCCTAGCTGGGCTGGCGGACCACGGGGACTCTGTGTGCACGACACCTGACGGAGCACCCTCAGCCTGCACCCTGCCCCAAGAACGAGCCATGGTGAGTTTCATAACAACTCAATAGGTAAAGGTATAGCACGTGATTTTTAACAAATACAAATATCTCACTGCGTGAGAATATCTTAATGTTCTCTGTGCGTGATGACCAAAAATAATCAGTTTTTTCTACAAAGCCCTGGCTCCGTATATAGGAACACAAAGTGGTGCAGACCACATACTATTATCCTACCCTTCGCAATGCGTTTCCAATGTATTGGGCGTGGCTTCTGAGGGAGCACAATATAGCATTGAAGGCAGAAAGGTGTTTGTTTTGATTGAGTTAAAATATCAACAAGCTTTCTCCAGAATGACTGGCTATACCTTTTAAGGGACCTCATCCTGTCCTGCGCTAGTACTACAGTATTTTAGTAATAATCTTTATGCAAGTATTGTCCCGTTCTCTGAAAAGGTACAGTGTAATAGACGGCTGACATTTTCTGCTCCCCCGTGTGGAGCCTCTCCTGGTGTCCTGCTGGGGTTCTCGGCAGATACCACCATGCAGGTGCAAGGAGGCACGCCAAGGCCATTAGTGGAATGTGCTGGTAACAGCACTAACATAACCAGAAGGTCGTGGAGTAACGCCGGATTTAAAGCCGGAGTCGGCATTGAATTGTGCCTTCTGGCATCACATTTGTTTACTTGAGTATATGCAATGAACACTTTGATCATTGGCATGCTTTTAGTTTTTTTGAGAGTTCTTTTTTCTCTTTGAAGAAAGAGAATTGCATGCACTAGATGAGGGGGAATATAGAATATAGCACTTTATTTGATATCTGACGTCATCAAAGGGTTTCGATTATATCGCTAGCATTTAGTTCTCGGCTGACCATAAAGCTGCTACTTGTAATTTACCAACCCCACTACATGGACATATAGTATCCTCTTATATTCTCCTTTATGGGGAATATCTCATTTGCTATCAGAATATCCCACAGGGGTCACAATGGACTTCCCCAACATCAGACTCAATATCAACTCCATTATTAACACATCATCATCCATACATTGCATCTATAATGGCATCCTTAAATTCCCTTCCTTGTCCTGTTCCCTTTTAATACGCAGATTCCCCGTTAAGCTAGGTGTGTGAGCTAACGGCAAAACAAGGCTGGAGAAAGGGGAGAAGGAGAAAAGAGGAGGTAGGGTGTAGGAAGCAGGGTGAAAAGCAGGGTGCTTGGTACACTAATGAGGTTAAATCACGGCATGGAGACAGGCCCTTCATAAACACTCTACTACAACTAATAGCATCCTCTTGCATTGTTAACGCCTGCATGGTTCAGAATATCTACTATCTACTTGGTGGCAGTTGTGTCTAAGGAATTATGGAGTGCTTCTGGGATATTTGTGTGTGCATACATTTTATATACGTCAATGTACTGTATATAGCTTACACACACACTAAAGTAATAATTCACACACACCATAAAGTATTTTTTCCCAAGATAAAACATCCTGTATATCACTAAACGTGTGTTCCTCAGTGTCTCTCAAACATCTGCTTGTGGTTTCTTGGTTAGTTTTGGCAAAAACATATGGTTTGATATCAGAGTGTCTGTATGCATGTACAAATTAATATACAGTATCATATATTGCGTTCCATCTGTTTTGCTACGCTTTCTTGTACCACTTATTTGATCAGTGGTAGAGAAATATGTTTTGAACAACACGAGGTGTCCTCCATAACACAAACACTGGTGTTGTGAGCCACAATGGATTATGATCAAGTGATTGTAAAATGTTTACAGGGGTCCAGTTAGGTTTGTATTGTTTATTACTGTGATGTTACTGGTTTTGATCCAAACCTTCTAGTATTTACAGTTAGGTCAGGTTGGATCTCACCCTTTTAGTCCTCACCCATGTCCTCCTTTCTCCCTCGCTGTCAGTCTCCCTGTCTCTCCTGCAGCGTGGTGCTGATACCAGGAGAGGATCAGGTGTTGGAGGAGGGAACTGGTCAGAATGGGTGCCATGACGACCACAAGACTGATGGCAACAAGGTTAGCCTCATTAAATTTTTTGAGGAGTTGGGACTATTTCGCTTTGCTGTTAGGAGCTAGATAACATTGAGAAACCAAGGTCAACTCCTTTTTAGTTCAGTTTAAGCTCAAAGAAGATCTATACAAACATGCTTTTAGTGTGGTTTAAGAAAAGAAATACCTATAGAGCATTTGACATAACTTCCCTGCTAGTTGAACTCTACACAGCACCGTGAGATAATGACTAAAGTGTATTTTCTAGAATAATGCTGCTTTTTCTGTGTACTATGTAAATCTTGCTCTATATTCTATTAACCTCCTCACACTATGCCAAGAGCGTTGGACCATACATTCTATTTATGGTAAACCAGCTAGTTTATGGTCACCACTCAAACAAACAACTTTGTGAAGTTGCCTTCACAAAGCTATGATCTCTCCACACCTACAAGGTCAAATCATAGTGAGTGGTGCATCTTAGTATTGGCTTAGCCTGGCCCCGCCAGACTGTTGCTCATTATTTTTGCCTTTTCACAGCCACCCTGCCGGCGGACCAATCAGGGTGAGGCAGTGAGATGACGTTTAAGTCAAGCGTGCTAACCCTAACCCTGGGAGCTAGTCGAGGCGATTGTTTAAACACTAGCACTAGAAACAATAGTTTCAAAATGTCTACGCCAAATAGGAGGAGCAGCCGTTAAGATGGTGGCCAGACCATGAGTGAATATTGGGTCTAGTTAGACCAGGCTAGCATTGGCTATCGTATTAAATCGTAAGTGAATGATGAGTGTCTTCACCTCGATCCTCTGTTTGGTCCAGGACGCCTCGTCTCTCAAGTGTTCCTCGGCAGCCTCAGCAGCGGGGCGCGGCCCCAAAGTGTTGAACGGCCTGCTGAGCCCCCGGCTGGAGCCCCTGACCAACAGCCAGACGTCTCTGTGTGAGATGCTGCAAGAGAAGGAGAAGAAGACCTGGTGTGGTGGGGCCATGGGCATGGACCACTCCGCCCTCATCCCCCTGCGCTCCAAGAACTTCCGCGAGAGGAGCGACGCTCACTTCGTGGACGTCATCAAGGAGGACAGGTGGGCAGGCGTGGAGCTTTTTCGGCGGGGACTTGCAGAGGCTTGTGCCTCAAGACGAATGCTTGAGGCTGTTGAGAGCGTGTTGTTAACGCAAAATGGAGAATCAATATTCTTTGGCCTATACGTTGCTCTTGCTATGTGTTTTTTACACCGACTTTCCGCTGTTGTCTGTTTGAAGTTTAATGAAGGACTATTTCTACAAGCCGCCCATTAACAAGCTCAGCCACACCTTCCTGGACAGGACCCTGGAGTCTGATTACCGGGAGAGCTACCAAAAGGAGGTGTGTGTGTGTGTCTCTGTGTCTCTGCTGCCTGTGCATGCCAGCTATAATCAGTTGTGTGACCTGCCTGTGATCCGGCAGACCTCTGTCTTCACACTGATGCTGGCCATCCATCTCTGCTGTCACACTAACAGTGTGATTGTGCGCCTCTGTCTGGGTCTGTGTCTGGGTAGCCCACAAGCCCACTGCATTGAGAGCAGAGCAGAGCCGACTAGGCAAGACTGCGGCAAAGAGAAACCTCTGCAGGAGTACCCAGGACTTTGTCCTCCCAGCTTGTACTGCTCTCTGCTGGCACAGTAACTGAAGTGCAATGCTGTTGAAGCAATAGTACTACTGCATTGGTTTGCACAGAAATAATTAAAATGTATTACAGGGTTGGGAAATGAACAAATGTATGTTATTTTCTTATTGCTAGCCGTTATTCTGTATTTGTCACAAACAAAAATGGAATGATACATCTAAAAAAAGTGATTAAAATTCAATCGAAATTAATCGCACGCTTTACATAATTAATTGCAATTGTGTTTGACAGCCCTAAAAAAACATCTATTTTCATTGTAGCATTCACACAACTCTTTTCTCAACTATGTTCCCTTAACGTGTTTCTGTCTTGTGATAGGTGGAGACCCAGGCGGGGCTGCAGACCTTCGCCAGCCCGACGTTTAGCTCCTTCCTGGATATGCTACTGTGCTGCACTGTGTTCCTGGTCCTCTCCCTGGCCTGTTTCTTCAGACCACTGGTCACCCAGCAGAGACCGTCTACCCCAGCCATCATCTTGACCAATGTGGCTGCCCTGCTCGAGGTCTTGGCTCTGGTGTTGGCGATACGGTAAGGGGCTGAAAGGGGAGGGGGGGGGGGGGGAGCCTGTACCGGGAATGCAGGCAACAACTAGTTAAAGTTACAATAAGTATTACTTTTTCAGAGACCACATTCTGTATATTATATTTGTTTGCCCCAATTACCAAAAATATGTACTGCCTACAAAGGTGTTTACATGGCAATTGATATAAATACTCAATTTGTTCGAATTGTAACCGGTGCAATTTTTGTTCCTACCCTCACCTATGGTCATGAAGGGTGGGTCATGACCGAAAGAACAAGATCACGGGTACAAG
>JAODTR010006727.1:17500-31524 GCA_025399935.1 Amblyopsis rosae | reverse complement strand
TATATATATATATATATATTTCATTGCTTGACCCCTACCTTTCGTCCGCAACATTTCTTGTTTCACCCAGATGAAGTAAATGCATACGAGAGGTAAAACTGGTTTCAGATGCATAAGAACATAAATGTACAAGCCTTTTCTCACCGATGCACTCCACGGCCCCTGAAGGCCCCAACCTCAAACCCCCACCACCCTAACCTCAGGCCCCCATGCCTCCAACTCCTGGGTCCCCGGGGCTTCACTCTTCCCCTACCCCTATGGCCCCTAACCCCATGGAAGTGGCTTTAGAGGAAAGCCACACAAAAGCCCAGTAGTATTTACACGCTCTACTTTCTCACAGAGCACTCGGAGGCTGTTACGTGTGCAATTGAGACGAGACTCCTCGTCGCTTACCACGTCTGAATGATGCGGCCCTTTCTGCAGGACCCGGAAAGACAGTAATAGAGAGATCACATTGCTAGTTGTAGCAGATGTGTGGGATAAGGGTCATGTATGGATGCATGCGTAGGTGTTTTCTCGATGCCGTTATGGTCTTGCTGATCTTTTCCAGGCGCTTTCAGTGGCCACCACTCCTGGGCAATGGCCTCAGTGTCCCCTTCCCCCCGTACACGCAGTCCTGAGTGGGCGTCGCTAGTCCACGTCTGTGTTCCAGACATTTTACTGTGTACCTATTTTATCATTCACACAGGCCCTCCCTGCCACGCTACCCATTTAAACTAGACTCTGTGAAAAGTGAGGTAATGCAAGCTGGGTGGATTACAGGAATGTATACTCAATCTCCGTCTGCCTGTCATCTTGTGCAATTTTTTATTTTTTTTTACAAGGAGTTTACATCGCCCGGCTAAATGTCTTTGTCTTTGGCCACAAAAGGCCCGGAGATAGACGGTGATTATGATTAAGGAAGATTCTCTCTGATGTCTGGATCATGTTGCCTAATGAATTGCCTCTGAAAGACGATACCATCAAAGAGACGAGGGACTTAGCCCTGGCATCTTAAAGATGGCAGCAGGAAGTTTGTAAATCGCCGAGTCACATTCGAGCGCGAGAACAGATTGTGTTCCACTATAAAACTGGAAATGGATTTGAACCCACAGTCGCAGCTGTCCCGTCTGTGTGTCTCGCTCTCGCCGCCTGTGCCTCTCTAATCGAATGTCTCTCACCCGCCCTCGCTCCGTCCCCCTTGCCCCCTCCCTCATCTATCAGCTAGGCTTTCTTTTAATGGTGTATGCTTCCCCATCCGTTTTCAATAGCATCAATAACCCCAGCACCCAGGAACGTGCTTGGCAGTCACTCGCAGTGTTTTTACTGCCAGTCCCTCTTCCATCGGCCTGTTATCCGCCTGCTATTTAAAAATATACAGCAGGCTTGGGTCCATCTTTTACAGTTCTGAGATTGTTATAGCGCAGTATTTATCGAGGAGCTGTCAGAACCACAATTGCACTGCGTCTGAAGAGACAACGAAGGGAATTCCTATACCGTGTCCAGAGAGAGCCTTTGGTTGATATGAGCATGCACCAGCGCATACACCCGCAAATGCACTTCCAAGCAGCCCGCGTAGATGTGCCATTTGAACCCTGTGTGCACCCGTGGTGCTGTCCCACTGTGTCCTAATGGTACTGTGGGCCTCTGAGCTGGGATTGCTTGCATGCGAGGTGACGCACAGTGCTGTGTGAACGGCTCGCACGGCCGCATTCCCTGGGCCATCTTAGTGACCTGTGGCTGTAGGTGTGCCAGACTCCTCCAGCATATTGTTTTCCCCTTACCAACCCACAATACAGCGATGACTCGCGCCAGAAGGAATGCCTGCTTGGCGGCCCAGCGACAAACACCGTTGCTATTTGAAACAATCCCGCATCTCCAAGCCGAGAAGGATTTCATACGGGTCAAGGAATATGACGTTTCTGTGTGTGTGTGTGTGTGTGTGTGTGTGTGTGTGTGTGTGTGTGTGTGAATGAGAGAGACCAGGGAGTATATTTGGCACTACAGCCCACTCGCTTGCAGCTCAGACCTGGATGGCTGTCAGGCTGTGAGGTGATTCACACACCCGCTGGGGCTGTCACCCTCCCAAGGGATGATGTCACTCAACAGCCCCTCCCCCCTCCCCCGGCCGACCAAAAATCCACGCTCACATTCAAACGCACTGCGCGATACATACAGTCCCACACAGGGTACATAACACACATGGCCATGCGTCCATCCATCAGGTCATGCCTGCCATCTCTAATGTAGTTCCCTCTGTGTCTCGTGCCCGGCCCTTCAGAATGGCGACCCCGAAGCGGAGGAGCTGATGTACAGTCACTACGTGATCTGCAACGACACGCACGAGACGCTGCGCTTTGGCCAGGTGGACACCGACGAGAACGTGCTGCTGTCCAGCCTCCACAGCCACCAGTACAGCTGGAGGTCCCACAAGTCCCCACAGGTACCACATGCATGAATATGCGCACGCATATGTTCAGTAGTTGGCAGGCAACCGATGGCCCCCACATGCACCCCCACGCACGCACACACACACGCACGCAAGCACGCATATGTTCAGTAGTTGGCAGGCAACCGACGGCCCCCAGCCCTCACACACACACACACTTCCCATATCTAAACATACATACGTATAGACACACGATATCGAAGCACATACAGTCAGACACTCGTATGTAGACCTTACACACACACACTGTTTCACACACATGCGCAGGATAAAAATAGATGCCCAAGACACACACACATGAATAGTGATGTACACAAGTGCATGCACACAGCCGCTATCTAGTTGTCTCTGTCAGCACTCTCTGACAGTACCCTGACAGCATTGTTAAAGAAGATTGATTATATTTAACCCTTGGTGGTTTTGAGGTTGAGAGGAGGGTGGGCGGGCAAGCTGTGGCATGTGTGTGTGTGCGCGCGCATGTGTGTTTGCTGAGCACATGTGTCAGGACCCCCATGTGTTCCACAGCGAGTGTGAGAAAGTGGAGCTTGAGAAAAGACATGGCCGTAATTGCTCGCAGTAAAAGTCAGTAAGTCAAGTCGTATTAATCATCGATCATGGCTAATCTGTGCTCTTACCTCACTCTCCGCACACATACACGCACACACACATGCACACATACATTGACAACTGAGATCTGGCATTGTACAGCTCTGAATACCACATCTCCCCTTTACCAGTGAGTCAAAATGACCTCTGCGGTTGTCAAGGATGTTTTGGAAGAAAGATCGTCCGAATTGGCCAGATGTCATCATCGATGAAAAATGCGATTCCATAACGGTTTTGTCATGTGTTATTCCATTATGCATCTCTGCTACATGAAATATGTGTTCACAAGATAAATAAATACTAGATAAATCGGAGGCGTGACCTAGACAAAAAAAATAAAAATAATGCTATCTGTTTTAACGATATTGAGCTGGGTCATTAGCCGGCTGCCAATGTGTCAGCATCGTAGCTAATTGTAGCATGCATACCTTATTCCACGTGTGGGTTAGGAAAACAGTGGAAACTGATAAGACGGGGGGGGGGGGGGGGTTTATGCAGCCGTCAAGCTGAGCTTTAAGTGGTCCCGTTGTTTGATTTGAGCTCCTCAATGCCTCATGGTATCCAACGTCTCCCTGGACGTCCTCTGCTCAAGCACCAGCTGGCCTTCTGACACCTGGCGTCCTTACGCCCCTCCGGTGTGAGAACGTAATGTTCTCTGAAGGTCATGCTCCCTCAGCAACCCTGTGTAAAACCCATCCACCCCTAAGCCTACATTGTGTCTCTTACCACTCTGGCCGTCTCATCATTGCCCCCTAAAAGTCCCCCATGTTCCCTTCACCTCCTCATCTTATCCTCTCTTGTATCTCCTTGCTCTACCTGCCCTGCCCTCAGCTCCCAGAAAACGTACAAAATCACGTGTGCTGTGTATTGTCCTGTAGCCCTCCGGATACCGGTTTGATCCAGTTCTCTCTCTGTCCCTGGTGTCTATTTCCTCACCTTCGTCAGCAGACCTGGACTGTCTCTTGTCGTTTGGCGTGCATATATGCACGTACATGCCTCCAGCAGCAACAGCCCCTCCAACCCCCTTCCCCAGCCATGGCCCCTTCCCATAGGCTCACAACAGTGGCAGTGCGACATGGCTCTGGCCCTCACCAGCCTCCTCCTCCATGCCGCTCTCTGCAGCAGCCCAGCTGGAAGACAACCCGGGTGGACCAACCCTTGTCCATCTTGGCTGTGTTCCAGCCCAGGTAGTTCAGGACCCTGTCGTACCTCAGTGGACCTGCGTCTGGTCTGGGCTGGTTTGCTCTGTGTCTTGGCCACTCTACTCCTCCCATTAATCTGGCTTTTGTATTCTACAGAGCCCTGTTCCTGACCCAAGCTGACTCAGGTCAATCAGGGTAATGTAGTTCCCTCTGTGAGCTCGGCCCCCCTCCCCTATCTTATTGGAAACCCCACCTCAGTCCCAGAGGTCAACTGTCATTCCTTTACCACTCTCTCTCCCTCGCTTCAAAATTAACCTTCCTACCAAATGTATCGCACTCCTGGGACATAGATTAAATAGTATTATTATATTGGGAGCCAACCGCACTATTGTATCACCATGCTGGCTGCTCCTATGGTGTTCTGACACATGAAATAAGATAAGAGATGAACGGTCCTGCAGTTGTTTCACTGGATAGGTTAACATGAGGGCCATGACCAAACTTTAATGCTTAGCTGTGTGTGTTATTGCAATGCTGGTGGGTGCGCGCACGTGTGTGTGTGTGTGTGCGCGTGTCGACTACTGTGTTGAGATATCTCAGAATGTGTGTCACTTCTCTAAGAACATTCATGAAGAGTATTATTACAGTGAAACATATACCTTTGATAGTCTCTCTCTCTCTCCTGTCAATCATGAGATGCTCTAAATGGGCCGATTCAGGCAGTCACTTTCTGTGAGGCTACTCAACCTCTAGTTAAGTAATGATCTTACACACACACACACACACACCACTGCACCATGTTGCCTAAAGCCTGGATTATATCAAACTCCCCAGTATTAACGCTCCTGTAAACCATGTGCTATATCACTTGACACACAATACAGTATACCTGTGTAAATTGGTTAAAACACATATTTCTACATTATATATTATTATGCTAAATCTCAACCACACACATGGTCCACACCCTGTTTTGTTTTTTTTGCCAGGACTAGAGTGTTTTGTGGATGGATGAAATATCTGGCTGCTCAGTACAGGATGCAGCCAGGCCAATGGAAATCCCTGTGGTTAGTGTGGTTAAGGGGGAGAGTGGGGCCCAAAAAGCCCCCTGGATTTGAGAAGGACATTTTAAGTGCCTGCACACAAAATATTTGTAATTTCGAATTAATTATAATTTACTTAAGTCTATCAAGGAGAAAAGCTATATATGTGCGTTTTTAGGTAGGTAGGTGTGCATGCGTTCATTTGTTTATGTGTGTGTGCTGGAGATAGCCAGCCCTGGACTATTAGTTTGTGGTAAAAATGTGTTGCAGTGCAGGCATGACAAGGAGGTGTGTGTGTGGGGGGAGGGGGGGTTGAACATTTGTGCATCTGTGTTGTGTGCATATAGTTCAATGTAATGTCTGTCTGCTACATTGCGTGTGCGTGCCACCACTAAATACATACTGTACACTGACATTTTAAGTAGTAGTAATTATCCACCTATAAGTAAGTGGACATCACAGTAGGCCTACTGGTTTGCATTCAAATAGTGTCCAAATGCAATTCATTATGGCAAACACATGCAGAGAATTATGTTCTAATTCTGTTATGTAAAAAAAATTAAAAAGTCAAACTAATATTAATCTATTTTTCTTAGTGAAATCCATCTTCATCCTAACTGTTACTGCCTTATGGGTATATTAGCTCAACTGTGTTTTGTGATCCAACAGTGTAAAAATTTATATAAAGCCTTTTAAATTGTGTTTAATGTGTCCCGTGGGTCCTCTCAATGTAGTTTCAAGTTGCAACAAAAGCTAATTTAAACATCAGTGGTTATGTATGCATGAATCAGGGGGTCCTGACCTGTACTATATAAACCATTGCCAGGGCCACAGTGTGATCAGCCCAGCATCTATAGCTTGTAATGCATTCAGCTAGGCTGAGTCAGGGTCAGTAGCCCTTGGGGAGATGCTTGCAACAGACTGATCAAAAAATGTTGTCCAATATTGTCCCCCAGATAAAGCCTACAGTTCTCTGGTGTTTGTCTTTGTTGGACGGCTTGACCCTAGTGTAAGTGAGACTTTCTTTTTTCTCTCTCTGTTCTCAAAGACATTACCAGAGAAAGACATTGAATATTTTAATACAGGACAGTTGATAAATGGAAAATAAATAAATGGAAAATTTAATTAAGAAAGGCTTAAAGTTTGGCCCCTTATTGAGTATTCTGTTTCACTGGATGTTTTTATGGAAGCTCTTTTTTTTATTTGTTGTTCTTCACGTATCATCGCAACAGCTTGTGTTTTATTGAACTTCAGACCTCTTTAAGATGTTCCCATTCATTATTAATAGGCGATCCATGCCGAATCCCTGTGAGAGAGTCATGTATCCTGCACTATCACCGCCTGTACAGTGTCTACTCCAAGCAGTTGTTCCTAGTCAAATAAAGGTCTTCTTAGTCAAGTTGCCCAGTGGAATACAAATGTGCACGTAGGAAAAGGCCTTTGTCAAACCACAGATTATTTGCCTGTTGAATTATTGAAATTGACGATGTGTATCGCATACAGCGCGTTACAACACCATGTTACTATAACAATGAGATACAAACTGTGCATGAGTCAGTACGGGTCAGAAAAAGAGTCTGTCCTCTGAGGGAGAGGCTCGTCGTCATCACAGCCTCCTGCTTAGAATTCCTTCATGCGTGCACAGAGCAGTCATACACGGGCTGGGTCGTTTGTGGCGCTGCACATCTCTCTTCCAGCTTTGCTTAGCATATGTCCTTGGTGAGAGATGGTTGAGTTAGGCTAATGCAGCAGTGACAATATCCCTAAGTTAATTTGTAGTCAGATGTAGAACACATGCGGATAGGGCAGAGACATTGTCCACCTGTGCAGGTGCCAGACAGCTCTGGCTAATGGAGTATGAGGCCAGTGGTGGAGTGGAGGGAATGTGTGTAGTAGTGGGAAACACAATGTTGTGCTTGTATCTACGCACGCGCGCGCACACACACACACACACACACACACACACAAGTGTCGATGACTCATCTCAGCTTTTCAGGAGTTCTTCAGTTTCACAATCTAGCACCTTCCACAGTGCGTCAGTAGATATACTCTCCTCTGTGGGCTTGTCTGTCTACGCTACTGGGTGGACCGCCAGTGAATTATGAAGCTACACCTCAACACAGCAGTGCCTTAACCAGAGCAGACACCCTCCAACACATCATTGGACCCAGAGTTCAGAGGTGGTTGCATTTTCCCATGCTTGCTACAGTAGCTCCTCAGGCCATAAGCGCTAGACTTTCCACATACACAGGTTCCTTGTGTGTGTGTGTTTGTGTGTGTGTGTGTGTGTGTGTGTGCGTGCGCGCGCATGTCCTGCTGAGGATTTTTAAATCAATAAGCCGGGGAGACCTTACTAATCCCACTGATTTTCCTGAACCAACAGTGATCCCAACAAACACTTTGACCATGTTGTTTTTCACTTTGCTGTTGAAGCTGTTCGGTTCAGGCCTCAGCCGCCAAAACCACAAGCCAGAGGTTCTCTTTGAACAAACATACCCGTAAAGATTGGCTCCAACCGTCTAATTTTACGCTAGACTCGGCCTGCCGACATCATGGCCAAGATCTATCCTTATATTAGCATTGTTACTGTAGCAGTGTTGCTAGTACTGTACATGTCAGTTGAGAGCTACAGTAAGATGTTGTTCAGCATTCCTAAGAGTAGTAGATAGAAGGGGGGTAACAGCTTGATTAGTGATTAATAGAATGTTTTTTTTAAAGTCCTGAACACTTAAGACTGCCTTTTATTACAAAGACATTGATGCACGAATATCTTTGACAGCATAATGTTGCAAATAACTTTTGATATCAATTTCTCCAGAATAATCAGGGGAGCCATTCTCATCTTTGTGCAACCCCAAATTAGGTCTGGGCTTGAGCTTAAGCACGCTTATGTACTCCACCACAGCTGCAGAGCCAAGAACGTCATGAGAAATACATTGAATAGAAGTCAACGGTGTGCTTCCTACATCCATACAGTAAAGTCTCACTCAGCCTTCCATTGCGAGGAGTTTGTTTTTTCACTCTCTCTGACGGGCTGTGGGACTCTCCAATTATTCCTTGGTGTATATTTGACAAACCATCGGTCTGTTATGATTCTGCCTGTGTACATATCTGAGTAATTCCTCTCGCTCTGTAGCTCGTCCCTGAGGAAGATCTCTCACTGACATGGAAAGATTAATGTAATTATCATGTTGATGAGGCCCGATCCCATGTTTGTTTTTCCGCATAAATCCTTTCAAACATGCCAATGTGTGAGCAGTTAAAGAAACATGCTTTTATCTCATCCTACAAGGCCAAGGCCTGATCTTGAAGATGTTACGCCACGGCAGCTGGTCTTACCATGGGCTGCGGCCCGTAAAGAGCCACAGCACAATTGTAGTGGGTCCTCCGTATTCGTATGATATCAATAGTCCTGTTATAATGAGCCTGGATTGCATAGGGACAGTGACTTTACTTTATGAAGATCTAATCGTGAGAACTAAGCTCCACGAGACTCATAATTACAATGTTTTTTCTCTTGAACTATGGACATTACCTGGTTGAGTGGAATGTATGCAACAAGTGATTTATTTTCATAATTTAATATGAGTCTATCATGTTAATCTTTATGGGAAGGTTACTATTGAAATTATGTCAGCAGTATTGACATTAGTAAAATGTTTTATTATGGGACATTGATCATCGGACAGAATTGCATATTGTGATTTATAGATGAAAGAAATGTAATATGGATATATTGGACTAATGTGACTGCAGCCTATTTCATAAATCATGCAATGTCCCTGTTGGATGCATGTTGGTTTCAATGTTTACGTCAGTGTTATGAAAAACATTGTTCACGTTGTGCTTTGTTTTTAATAATGCGTGTTTGATTATAGCTTGGAAGGCATGCAGATTAAAAATGTATAATACATATTATGGCGTGGTTAAAAGAAAGACATTAGACAAATCATCATACATGCTAATATGTAAATTGAGGAAAATAATAACAATTCAAATGCAACCTGGTTTCTAAACCTAAACAGCAGTTCCTACCCATGATAGCCAGATACAGCAACTGCATGGTAAGTGAATGTTCTTTTGCCATTACGTTTTCTTGACATACTTCATTGTATTGGCAAACACCAAGTACAAAACACACATACTATATAAATATTTCAGCACTTGCAGACAGGGCCAGCTCAGATTATGACGTCCCTGTGCTCATAGTGTCAGAGTTGTGGTTACATCAGAGCTGGTGTAAATGTAAAAGGGGAGACACCTGGGACTCTTCCATCCATTCACCTGTGGGGACTTGTACAATGTTGTAATGTTGGCTTTACCACCTTGCCTCTAGAGACCTTTGCATCCTTACCTACCCATACTATACTTGTCCATACTTAGAGCATGAGGTACAGGTACAGTATGTACCCTCACACATAACGGTATGTCATAGGTTTGTGTGTGTCTGACTATGGCATACATACAATAAACTCTGCACTGCCATAAACAGACGAAGACAGAAAGCAAAACACTTTTATTTATTTTCTCTTTTGTTTGTTGCAAAGCTTAAGTTTGATCCAGCCTTTGGCGGTTCTTGAAATTCTAGCCATTTCATGTCATGTACAGTATTTATCCTGTAATTATTAGAATTATTTCTCCAGCCTCTATTTCATATGTTGTCTCTCAAGCAGATGTTTGCCAGCTGACATTTATTGCTGCAAACATAACGAATTTTAACTTTCCAGACATTTCCGGAGATACGTGACAGCGAGATTGCAGTAATGCATGCACTGCATGCTGGGAACATAGTATTCAACAGTAAAACTCTTTATTATGCAAACACTGTGCTGTTTGGCTGTTTTTCTAAACAACCTTAGTGACATCCCATCATGGAGTGAAGGCAGCTATGTTGCAATGATGTTACACAACACACCGTAGTGTGGTCAGAATGTCACCGTACAGGCTTAATCCTGTGCTGCGTTTGTTCCTTCAGTCTGAGAGCCTGTTGTTTTGTTACAGTAAACCAAACCTCTGTCAAACCGGTGCAGACATCTCACGTTGTGTGAGTTAGGATACGAAGGACAGCCCACTGCCTGTAGATGGGCTGCAGCGTAGTGGCACTCTCATTGTGGTCACAGCATGGGCCTCCTTCCCCCTCATGTCTCTGTGATCAGAAGCCTACCGTTCTGTGTGTGGGTGTCTTTACAGTATTCTGTATGCAGTGTGTGTAAGTCTACGGTACCGGTAGGCGGGCTAGCCTCATAGCATCCCTGTACTGGGGCCATTCTCTCTCTCTCCTGTATTTGCCGGGATAGGTTCTGTCTTGTTTTCAGGCTACTGGCCCGCTGACTTCCTGCTGGTTTCTTCTCCTCCCTCCCTCCTCAGAGACAGTGGTGCTTTTGTCAGGTCCCTCTCGCCCGGTACAGAACACTTGCCTCATCTGCGTCTCAGGGAGCGCTGGATGGCCCCGCGTGTCTGAGATGCCTCGGTAGACAACCAGAGGAGAAACCCAGGAACAACGTTAGTGGAGCGTAAACCCCCTTAAACGTCTCCACTGTCAACCGCGTGCCCGCACAATGCTTTGTCTCTGTACCTTCTCCCAGCACCCAAACCGCTGCTTAGACTTGCAAATCTGGACTTTGATGTCACGCTGCCTTGCTTCTTTTGTTTTCCAAGGGAGCTGCGGAGGAGAGAAGCATTTGCAGACAGCTGTTAAAGCCACCATAATTCCCTGATGTTACGTGGGTTACTCCGCACTCTACTGGCAAGGATGCTATTGTGTCTTTTCTGCTCTATTATATTCTTGAAACAAAACAACCAAAAAAATAAAAGAATCTGTCTTAACCTTAAAGGACAAAGTATTCTATATCCCTTTTGTTTTGCTGTCTGCGTGCAAACCTGGTTCTCATTTGCGAGGTGGCTGTCTAGCTGCCACAGCCATTGCCCCAGACAAGGCGGGCCTCTGTTCCCAGATAACAATACACACGATGGCGTGCGGCAATCAGCGGCCCCCTCTCCACAGTAGGGCTAAATGGGCCTTGTCAGACCACTTCAAACAGAGAACGTAAATAGCATTAAGGGTTAACATATTTCCCTCTTAAATCATCCCTCACATAGGACTCTAATGTGGATTTTAAAGTAAAGTTTACTTTGGACGAGGTACTGCATAAATAATTAACTATTAACGAGCTACAGTAAGTCCCAGCTAGATCCATCTGGCTCTATTACACAAATTACTATTTAAAGCTACTGTTAACGCTGGTATACTGTGTGTTAACATTCTCCCATTACCTTCTTTCGGGGGTGGGCGTAAGAAGCCGTTGCATTGTCTGTTGACCCACACAAGACCCGGGAACGCAGTTTGCATCTTTCGCTGTGGACAGACATTTAATTTGTGTTGTGCTCATCCCAGCACATTCCTGCTAAAGGCCAGTAGACAGGCAGTGGTTACAGTGGCAAGAGTGACTCTCTCTGTCTCAAAGCAGAACGGGGCGGGTGCAGGGTCGGGGTAGGTTTTGTTTTTCGTGTCAATATGAGTGTGCGCGTGGGTGTGCCGTTCTACGCAAGTTGAGTTTGTGTTCATACATGGGTTCCTGGTCCGCAGTAAGTATGTGTTGACCTTATCAGAGCACACATTTGACATATTTCCCTATAAGTGAGGTAATCCAGCTCTGTTTACCAGGATGTTAACAGTCACTGTTTTGCTTATGACTGACTGACGCCTTACCGTCTTTTACAGGAAACTTTTAAGATAATTATTTTCTCATGGGACAGCTAACAGAACTCCACAGCAGACATGACATCGTAGCTATGATGCCGTTAATTTGGCTGATTGACTCACTAAATAGAGTGTACAGTTTGGTCAGGTGGTGGGAGGGCATTCTCAGAAGCTCACACCATTTCTGAATGTATCAGGACCGTGTTTGGGTTCTGCATCAAGTTGCCATAGCGATGGCACGGCTGTAGTCGGTGATTGTGTTTTAAATACAGGAATTCAGTGCGTGAGCATCGGCTAGGTATGTTGGTGGTTGGAATAGAGTTTTGCCGCACTCACGTGTTACTGATCTACCGATAAGATCTTAAATGGCCCTACACGGTCCTTGTGTCTCAAGTTAGTGAAGCTTTTGACTTGACGTCAGCATTTTGATCCGGGATATTTGATTCCGTAGATGGGTGTTCCCTGTTTGGTCATTATTTGAACAGCGTCTTTGATGTTATATTCAAAACATGCTGTTATTTCTACAACACCTGCCGCTTGTGTTGCATGGAGCTGACCACATCCCGGTCAGGCCAGTCAGCAAGCTAGCCATATCACAGCCAGTATTGTACTGTGGAGCAATACAAGACAATGATACAGTGTTAGGCCAAATAGGTTACAGAGGGTCAGGAAGGCAGAAATTGCCAATGAACTCATTATCTCATACTGTAGAATTGAGGTTAATAACTGCGTAGGCTCTGTTTTGTCAAGCTGTTGGGCTGTTAAGAATGACCACAATGATTTAAAGCTTGGGTGAGCTATTTCAGTAACATTTGCCAGGCCAGCTCATTTGACTTTAGTTATGGGTTGTGATTAAATGTCTTTTGTCCAGTGATTTTGGGAAAACTCATTTAAAAGGTGCCCTCTTGACTGATCAGTGATTTTGGTCAATTCACACCAGCATTGTAATGGGTGTTTTGGCAGTGTAAAGCCTAACCTTATGAAAGAGTTATGGTAATGTTGAGGTCGGACCGACATTGTGGATCATTGCCGGTTATCCATGATGCATGGTGGTGAAAGTTTTCTTTGGCAATATTTTGGAGGCGAACAACATCATATTCTCTGTATAGGTTAACAAACCATTAAACTGAACAGTGTTGATGATGTTTAAGTATGATGCAATATGAAATGTATGAAAATATATACTGAAGTGGGAACATTTTTTTGCAGTTTTTCCATACATACAAGTTAAACCTTTACCATAATGAAAACATTACAGTCTAATAATAATCATTTTAACTACTAATAAACTGATCCCTCTGGTAAAATTAAGCCAACTAATGTGCTGGAAACCAGCTGTATCAAAGGATATTTTGTGGGATTCAATACATGGTGAAGAGATAACTTTGGAATGCGTTAGATTTTTTTTTCCTCAGGGCAAATCAGTATTTATATGGAAAACTATAAATTGTCCTTTTAGTGAGCCAATGGCTGAGGGTGTTGCAGTTATTATATGTATATGTATTTCTGATTTATATCCAATAAGATTGAACCAAATTGGAGAATACAACATCACTATTTTAATTTAAGCTGTTTCTGCTTTTCATTCAGAAGTTTGCATCACCATTTTACATTTTAAATGTCAAATTACTTATCACCTCAGGATATCAAACACAAAGGCCGGGTTATGTTGTGTCTTAAAATGTATTTCAATCCAGCCTTAGTCACCCTGGCACACTGTTTCCGTCCCTCCCACAGTGTACAAGAGTTTACAGTGCACTGTACCCAGTCTCTAGATCTGGCGACCTACTATACAATAAGCCGTACAATAATCTTCTGCTGTTTAACCTGTGAGAATAGCAACGGTTGAATTAACGTTTTCCGTACTGTAGCATCCCAGTCAATACAGTTAGGTGGTAAATCAGGAATACCCTACACATACACTGTATCATTATGCAAGTCTAGTGAATGGAAAAAGGGTTATCTATCCTGTTTGTTATCTATCCTTTGATTTTGATTAATTTGTTAGTACCGGTACTAATGACCAGTACCGTGACTAATAACTGCTAGCTAGCTAACTAACTTAGTTTGTGGGACAGCAGGCGTTGCTAAGGAAAATCCAGTTA
>JAODTR010006727.1:0-15000 GCA_025399935.1 Amblyopsis rosae | reverse complement strand
CCTGGATAGTAACGGGCCCTCATGTCTTTTCAAAAAGGACATTCCTTGATTTAAGTTCAAAATCACCCTTTCAAACTAAAAATGTTAAAATATTTTCAAATACGGGATAAAAAGCAACTAAAAAAGATCAGTTTGATCAGTTCCATGTTACTTGTATTCCTGCATACCCTCTCGAGACCATCCGGATCTCGCGAGCTTCAGTTTAATTTCGCTGTGAGAATCAGTCTGGAAAGTTTACGAATCATTTTGAATGTGTCCGAGTAGCAACTGAACTTTACCATCAGGGTTGTGTTTATAGCTAGGTGGTTTACGTTTGCCGACAGTGAAAATGACGGACTTGTGACAACAATTCATCTGGCATGCCAGGTTAGCAGATAGCAGGAATATAGGGATATATTTATGACCAGTGTGTATTTCCCACTAGTTTTAACTGTACTGCCTTTGGCTGTGAATCCAAATGTTACTTTCATCTCAGTAAATGAGGCCATTTGTTATAGCCTCATGAATACCACTGGGAGTTTCACTGGGAATGCCTTCCTCTCCTCCACCGTGTGACTTGACATCCATGAAACACATTAGGAAAGAGCACTGTCATTGGAATCAGTGGTATGCACAATAACAGTCATTAGCCAGACCAGGCACACCTATCACCTGAGCTCATGTCCTGCTCTGCTCACCCCATGGGGTTTGAATGGCTGACCAATTAACAGGAGCATAGCCTAGCAGACTGGTCATGAGTTCTTATGCTCGCACACGCACGCACACACACACACACACACACACACACACACACACACAAGCACGCACGCGCACACACACACACACACACACACAAGCACGCATGCACACACACACAAGTGTGTTTTTGGACACACATTTGTCCATACAATATAATGCAAATTGAAAACACAGTGTACAACACCAGAGTACAAACTTCTGTGTATATGTGTGTGTGCGTGTATTCGCACAGCAGGCACACACACACACACACACACACTTGCCCATATACGCACACAAGCAAGACTATAACGCCCGCAAGAACTCGCTGGCGCGCACAGCCACACACGCACACAAGTACATATACTTATTAACGAGGGCTTAGCACAGCAACCCCCAGCAAAGTATTGCGCAGTCTGGGTACAGCCCCACACAGAGAAGACACACCAGGCAGTCACCTGACCCCCCTGCTCTGATCTTCCATTGAGCTGGATCAGCTAACTGCACACTGCGTTCAGACGGCAGCTATCGGGGAATAAAACTAAACCGAAAACGTAGCCTAAATCTAGTTCAGCCTGTTTTCATTTTGACTAAAGTAAACTGACACTGGTTTTGGAGACACTATTCGTGTTTTAGATTAACTTAATTTCGCTGCTATCATAGTTTAAAACTAGTTGGTGCAAATAACGTGATAACCATGTTTGGTTTCTAGCACTGCTGTTTTTGACATAGAATGAACTATAGAAAACATCGTGTAAAATGAACGCATTACAGAAATGCATAAACGTTGTCTCTAGTCTAAACTTTAACTTCACCGCTAGGTGACGCCACTGGGTTCAACATGGAGATAAACTATCCTGAATACTTTTTTCACTCTGCAATGTTAATTCAGTGGGTATGGTGTCTGGCATTATGTCATGAGACATGTCTGGTACAAGAGTCGTTTTAAAGTGTTTAACGAAAACACCCCAAGAGGATTTAAAAGGCAAATACGTATGCAGTACGGGAAAACAGACCACAGACCGAGATATGACAGATAGATAGATAGATAGATAGAGAGAGAGAGAGAGAGAGAGAGAGAGAGAGAGAGAGAGAGAGAGAGAGAGAGACCTGACTGACATGCGACAGCTGAGTCTACACATCTGGAAACTTAACGAGCAAGGCGGCACGTCAAACAACATGTAAAACCCTCCATTAACGCGCCTTTATGCATTTTGCTCCCCAATTTGACTTTTTTTGCTTTCACTCCAGCGTCACGCTCTCTCTCTCTCTCTCTCTCTCTCTCTCTCTCTCTCTCTCTCTCTCTCTCTCTCTCTCTGGACTAGTAGATGTTCATGCTAGAATATCAGGAAATTAATCACCAGTAACTGCGTTAATTTACTAAAGTTGTAGGCAATTCATATCCCGTTTCAAATATCTTTCCATATAAGTCCACTGTATTTTATTACACGCATATATCTAAAGCAAAGGCACTATGCAATATTTATCAAATAAAACAATGAATACTTAAAAAACTGACACTCACCTCAAGTTTCTCAGCCAGTCCCTGGGCAGCAACCTGGCCCGCGGATGGAATATTCCTTTATAACAATACAGTCGCTGATCGTAACATTCGGACTGTTTGCAAATTGCAAAAAACTATTGTTTCAAGTCCGTCTTACAGTTGCCAGTTTGTGGCGTTTCAGAGCACGGTGTCAGAGAGAGAAAAACATATCGTCGAGGCAGAAAGCGATGCGCAGCTCTGCCAGCGAGCGTCTCGCAGAGCAAACGACCTTAGAGCTGCTATTTGCCTATTGGTTTAAACAAGAAGGCCCACGCCCCCTCCCTCGCACAATCTCTCTCACACACACACACACACACACGCACACACACACACACACACTCAACCTGACATTCTTGGCAGCTCTGACAGGCCGTCTCCTTTATCCTGGATAAATATTCATTATCATAACCAGGCAAACTAACCAACACTTGCGTAGTAATTTATGTTATGTTATTTTATTACCTAACGAACTTTATTAGCATTTAGCCTTTGCGCTCAAATGTTGATCTCAAAGTTGGAAAATACTAATGTCTGTTTGTTAAGGTACAGAGATGCAAAGGTAGGCCTGCTACAGAAGCAGATTCATTACCAAATGAACTTAAAAACCTAATGATGTTTGCTTTTATCAGCTATCAGTGACTAAGTTTAATTGAAAGGTAATCAAATAAAATAAAAATGACTGAGATTCCATGATGAAACCCATCTATAAGTAAACATGAGCAAAAATCTAGCTACACTTTGCCTTTGTAGCTCTAGCTAACCTCCATCCATCCCATGTTCAAGTGTTAACGTAAGCATGCATGTGCACACACACACACACACACACACACACACACAGACACACACAGACACACACACACACACACACACACACACACACACACACACACACACACACAAACAAAGCACCACTGAGGGTCTAATGGGAAATACAATCATCTTCTGTTTCCCAATTGCTTTTCCCACCTGTTCCCCTATATCCTCTGCACAGAATAAAAGCCAGTCTCTGTACGAAGGCTCGCCTGTCGGACCGCTGTAACAGTAAGCCTATTACGAGCCACCAGAGAGAGTGGGAGAGAGGAGCAGGTAAGTGCATAGGGCTACCACAGATTCAGAGGCAACAAAGAGTGGCAATAGGGTCAATAAATCCTCCCCGTCCTTCGCCGTTGGTATACAGGGAAACAGCGGCGTGCCCGGAGGTCACAGTGAGCGAACCGACGGAGCCGCTCTCGTCCGCGGCCGTGTCACCTATGTAGTCCTTTCATGTGTGCCTTTTCTTCTCGTCGTGTCGGGTCCTTTGTGCCTTTGTGAAGCCAAAGACCTTCCCATGGTGTGTGCAGGTATGAATGGCAAGGCGCCGCATTGAAGAGATGCCGCTTATCTGCACTTATGAGCGCTATCTGATGATTTTGGACAATGGCCGGACTCTCGGGTGGTAAACTTTTGATCCCGTGTGAACGACACACACAGCTAATCCTGCATGTGCACTGGCCTGGTTAGGAAGATAGCAGATATCCCTTGTCTGTCACATGCTCGGAATGTATTAGTAATATATTGTATTAGTGTTAAAATGCAAGCATGCATGACTGTGTATGCAGCCATTCTATTATTAGTTTACAAGATGGTTTGGAAGGTTTATACAGTAACGCCCCTGTATAGTTTAGTCTTAGAGACAGGAAATAGTGAATAATATGTGATCGTCATAGACCTCGACACACACGCACACACACGTGCACACACACACGCGCGCACACACACGCACACATGCACACACACACTCCCACACACTAAAAAACTAGTGTCTGTTTTCATCCTGTAAAGACATATTTAGTTATTGCCGTCTTGGCATATTGGGACTTTTGAAACACATGAAACGCAAACGTTTGGCTTCAGCTTCTGACTTTGTTGAACACTTTGCTTCCAATCATCTAAATATAATGTCTGGTAAATAATAGAAAATGAAACAAATAAATAACGCAAAAACAAACAAACCTCATTCCAAAATGGCTACTCTGGCAAACTGTTTGTCATTAGTTCTAAATGCTTGTGTGAAATGACACGCAAGTCTCATAAAAGCACGTTGGCTGAATGACGGCTTGCTGGGTTCCAAGCTACTGTATCAGTCACCATCCACATCGAGCTACCTGTGTTGTGTTTGGCATTCTGTCACGTGTCTTGACATCTCTGCCGTCTGCCGTTGCCTCAGGCAACATGGAGGTGGGAATCACGTCGCTGACGGCACGGACCTGTCAACAGATGGAGTCAGGGAGAGTTCAGTTGACATGTGTTACTAAAAGCATGTTTTGTCATTTATTTTTCATTTTTTAACTTTTATTTCACCAGGTGAAAACTCATTGAGATTAAAATCTCTTTTTCCAAGTGAGACCTGGTCAAAAAACAGCATAAAACAACACACAATAAGATTTCAAACATCTTACAGTACAAACCTCTTAAGTCACCTGAATTGTTATCGCTAAACACAAAAACCAATATTCATGAGCTCAATATCCTTTAGAGTTTATTAACATTGTCCAAAGCAACAAATGTTGCAACCAACACTAATAGAGTGCATGGTATTCTCTTTATAAAGACCTGTCTGTCTCTCCCCAAGAAGAATTGGGAACACTTCTATAACACATCTATTTTATTAGCGGAACACCTCTACATGAAATGAAACATTATACTGTCAAAAATACCCAGCATTGAAAATGTAGGCGCATTTTATTTACAAGCAAAAGTAACATTAGAAATTAGAAATGTATGCATGAGAAGCGCTGGTCCAGGTGATGTCAGCGAGAATGCTTACAGAAACAACCAGTCACTAAAGAATGCTAACAAAAAAATATGTATAGCTAACATCAATGAGTGTAACTTATGTTGAAAAGCATATCTTGTATAATTGGAATTGTTTCAGAAATATTTTCACAATGACGCACATATTTTCAGATATGACCTTTTGTGACCCAAGTTTAACTAATTTAACTATCCCGGGTGTGTTTTCTACGAGGAAAAGTACAAATGGAGTGGAATGGAGTGGAACACAATTTTCCTCATTTCTGGCATTCACCTCTATTCACCTCTGGAATGAAGTAAATCAACCCCCCCCCCCATCTCTCTCTCTCATACACACACACCGGTTAAAAGTTAATCCCATTAAGTGAAGGTGTTGTCCATTTTTTAGAAGCACATTTCACACACACACGCACACACACACACACACATACGCACGCACACATACACAAATGCTTCCCCTACAGAGATCCATCTCTAACAGTCTTCACATACAGTAATATGGCGAACAGCACTCGCTGCATCCGGACAGCGTTGTGTTCTACCCTGGTCTCTCACACAAGGCACCAGAGCTGGCATTGGCACACTTGAACCCCGTCGAGCACTAGGACCCCACTGAGGGGCAGCTCTTTGACCATATAAGGGCAGGACGCTGCAGGGCGGGAGGAAGCGTTGGCATCGCTGCCTGAGGCTCCAGGTCCCGGGTCAGGTTAAGGCCGCCCCACGCACACACACACACACACACACACACACACATACAGACCCACACACACACAAACACGCACACACACACACATACAGACACACGCACACACAGACACGCACACACACAAATACAGACACACAGACACGCACACACGCACACAAACAGAGACAACCCCCCACACACACACACACACACAAAGAGACACACACACACACACACACACACACACACACAGACACACACACACACACACACGCACACACACACACATACAGACACACGCACACACACACACATACAGACACACGCACACACAGACACGCACACACACACACACACACATACAGACACGCACACACGCACACACACACACAAACAGAGACAACCCCACACACACACACACACACACACACACAGACACACACACACACACACACACACACACACACAGACCCACACACACAGAGACAGACAGACAGACAGATACAGCACACAGAGACAGATAGACAGACACACAGACCCACACACACATACAGACAGACAGACCCACACACAGAGACAGACAGACAGACCCACACACACATACATACAGACAGACAGACCCACACACAGAGACAGACAGACAGACAGACCCACTCACACATACAGACACACAGACCCACACACACATACAGACAGACAGACCCACACACAGAGACAGACAGACAGACAGACAGACAGACAGACAGACAGACAGACAGACAGACAGGCAGACAGACCCACACAAACACTCAGACCCACACACACATACAGACAGACAGACCCACACACAGATACAGCACACAGACACTAAAGGATTTTTAATACAATGGCGTTTATTAATGTATGCATCCCTTAAAACTACTATGTGCTGATTGACTGGTTTTGCCAACAGTTTACTAAAACAACGTAGCGGTTAGTTCTGGAGAGGAAAGGATGACGCTGGAAGCCCATTGGCTGTCAGGGGTCAAGGCAGGGGTAATACAAGGGCTTGGTATGGTTCAGTTTTCAGTAAAGTCCATAAAACAAGCAAGAGTTTGTCTTTACAGAGGGTAGACTAGCATTAGCCAAGCACAGGTATTTAAAACATGTGAACTATGTCACAATAAAAAACAATGGTTTGAAAATTAAAATGAGCAAAAGAGAGGTCATACGTTTTGGTAAGTTTCAGCAGTTTGCCAACGGAAACAAACTGCCTTTTCGGTGAAAACACTAACCCATATGGGGGACGGGGAAGGGGGTGTCAAGAAATTAGCCCGTAACTTTGTGTTTACTAAAGCAAGCTGAAAAACAAACACGCCGAGGAATTTAGGTGAGCTGTAACACTGGCACAAACACTTGCGTGCACACACACGCCTGCATGTGCACACACAGACACATCCACAGTACACAAACATATTGCGTCTGTGTCACACCCGTATTGTGTTTTGTGCTTGACTCCGCCATGCTTGTCATCACGTTCCGTTTTTTCCATTAATATTAATCAATGGCAACTAATAAAGCATGAAGAATTAGGCTTAGAAAAACGTTTGTGGGCAGCCGCTGTGCAACTATACATCGAGGTCAGTGTCACTGGTCAAACGGTACTGACTTGAGAGTGAACCTGACATGTTTTTTGATAGTGGAGGAAGCCACAGCACCCAGAGAACATGCAAACTCCACAAAGAAAGGCAGAGACGACCAGGGTTTGAACCAGGGACCTTCTTGCTGTGCTATAAGTGGTTCAAGTATAGTTGGTGTCCACTGGGCACTTTGCACTGCATGTTCTCCCCGTGTCTGCATGGGTTTCCTCCAGGCGCTCCGGTTTTCCCCTCTATTAAAAAGCATATCCATGTTGCCAACAATCTGGAGCTGGTCCCCGGGCGCTGCACAGCGGCTGCCCACTGCTCCCTTGAGGGGTGGGTGAAACGCAGGGGATGAATTTCACAATGTGCATGTGAAAATAAAAGCACCTTTACCCCCACAATCTTCCCACGTCTTCATAATTTCCCCTAACCTATTTCTGTGAGTGACCTTAATGTCCACACCAACATACAATAAAATAACTAGTGATACTCTCCGCAAAGGTTTTATAGAATACAATGAGAATGTGTCTATCAATGTTACAAAAGAGAAAATACATGCGCTGTTGTCCCTTCTTAAAAATAGCATCAGCACCAGAAGATGAATGGCAGACACACAAAACGCATACGTCAGATCAGAACACCTCTTACACATCCATCTTAGACCTCTTAATGACATTGCAAGATTCAGCTTGTGTGTCAAGTCATGCATTTTCATCAACAGCGCTTGCTAATCAGCGTTGTGGAATTATTTCACATTTCATTTCACATTTTCTGTTTGACATTTTATGTATTAGTACTATACTGTTAAAGTATGTATAGTGTTTGGACAGAACATTAACTATTCTCACACAAAGGTCACCAGAGTGCATGTATAGTACATGTGTGTGCAGCATAATTTGTAAAGTTGTTTCGCTGTGGAATGGCTGTTACTGACAGCATGTAACTCACCGTAGAAGTCCTCCCGTACACAGGCTTTAGCCGAAAGCAATGCAGGGCTGTGTCTGTCTTTGTGAGTTGGGTTTTTTTTTTACAGGGGCATGGGAGTACAGAGATTAAGACAGAACCTTGAGTTACTCAGTTGCTAGGACACCAGGGATAAGAAATGGCTTTGACAGTCTACGCAAATTAATTTTCCTGCAATCGTTACAACTGGAGCCACATACCCTGACGACGCCAAGACATGAGGGAAATTATTAAACATATTTATATTGAGTAATCCTCTTTTTCAATGTCTCCTAATCTGGGTTATCTATGCAGAAGAATACAATACATGGATTCTTAATAATAGAGTATATATGTAGTTTATTTGGCTAATTTGATAAGATTGCAGTTTACAAAATTTAGCTGGATAGTTCAGCACATAGTCCCTGAACAGCAGTGCAGAAAAAAAATACTGTTGAAGTCGGCTAGTCTCAAAAGAAAGAAATGTGACTCTGCTGGGACTTGAACTCATAGCCTTCGTATACCTCAGTATACGTACTGTATACATTGCTTGTTTAAATACTTTGGGGCTAAATTAAGCTACCATTCATGTTGGGTGATCTAGAAGAATACATTTTAGAGAGAAGATTGGTTTAACATTAAATTATTAACATTATTAACATGAAAATTATATTGATCTATTGTCACTTCATATGTTCATGATTAAGTGCAATAGATGCATTAATATGCATTCAGTTTGGTGTTAAGATAATGTATAAAGAGTTCAGATGCAAAAAATTCTTAGTCCATCTGAAATCTTATTTTATTGGCATTTTTATTACCAGGTTGGTAGCAGGGCTTTGAGCAGAGTTTCTCAGAATCACACCGAAACCTAAACAGACACACATTGACACACACGAACACACACACACAAACAAAGTTTTGGTAAAAAAACAGATATGAAACAGACAGCTCTGGGCACACTGTCTGTCTTGCTTCATGAGTCATCCGTCTACATCTATGTAAGAGCCTCTACACTGGGCTTAGCGATGTATCCTGCCTTCACAACATAGGATGTCATACAGGATGATGATGATTCTGACAGAACACATCCACTGGCTAACTCACAGAGCGGGCTCTCAGACTCGAGGGAGATTTCTGCCAGGTAATGCCGTCATTATTTTCTTTGAGAAGAAACTTAACTTTTTCTGGCAAAAAAAAAAAGAAGTGTCTGGCAATTTCACAGAGCTCTGCACCATATCATTTTGATTTAATGTGTTCAGCGAGTTAGTCAGATGCATCTTAAATTGCCAAACTGTTTACTGAAGGAAGGTTTTACACAGCTTTTATTTCTGTGGCAAACTGGATATTATCTTCTTGTTGACGGCAGTGCTATTACAGTACTTGGTTTTATCAGTTAAAGTAATAGCCGTATATTCATTAAGTGTTACTGTGTTCGTTTAATACATTGTTTATTACATTTAATCTTTTATCACGCCTACAAAGAACACTTATATATATATATATATAGGCCGGCAAAAGTGGATGTGATGTGTCATCTAAAATGATTTGTCCTGTTAGTGCACCAGCTTTACATTAGCCATATATTGTCATGTTCTTGTGTGTTTTTAAATACATTTACTTTTATGGCATTTGGCAGACACTTTTATCCAAAGTGACTTACATGTAGTACATTTGTCAATAGTTGGGCAAGTCATATACCAGCAATTGTAGCAACCAATATTACATTAGAATAGTTCCAGCAACTTGTCATCATGTCCATTACCACGTCAATATATCATTCAATCATCTAACAAAGTTCCTAATGGCCTGAAAAATAAAGTGCCTAATGCTGAAATGCAAAATACATAAGAGCAGAAGAGGCTTTTTTAAATTAAAGGCAGCCTATAGTCAGCGATTTTAATCTAATATACTATATGTCAAATTCACAACTATCTCCTTGCATTCATGATACTAGTTTACCGTTCTGTGCCATTCTTTCTGCGTGCTGAAAAAAGTGGTACTTCTACACAGCCGTTGTAAAAAGGGAACACAATCAATGTGGTGCACAGTTTACAACAATACCCTAGCCTTCGCAATGCATTTCCAATGTGTGTGGTCGAGCTTTTGAGGAAGCACCCTATGGCATGGAAGGGAGAGGTGTTTTTGCTTTCATTTGAGTTTGAAGTTAGCAAGCGTTATTAATAATGACTTACTGTAACTTTAACAAATAGAGAAACACAGATAGAAACCATAACTCACAGATGACTTAACATTCTGTACAAGCAGGTGGATGAACTTTAGTTTAATGTCATTCAATCGAACATTATAAAAGAAACAGACTTATTAGATCATTCTGAATAGAACTTTATGTCCAAGACATAAACAATAAGGCGATGCAAAGTATATTGGCCTGTATTTTATTCTGAAAATAATACATGCTATCATATAACTCCCTATTTCCTCCTTATTTCCTTCTTGCAGTCCTTGTAAATTGATGTAAAAGGTCTATGCAGTCAATGTTATTAGGAAACATAGACATCTCTATTGGTTTTTGGTCAGCCATGTTTTTTGTTTACGTTTAGCGTCCTGCACCTGGAACGCTATGAGGTTGGAAATCGGAATATTTCAGCTGGGAAATATACGACTTCAGAGTAATTATAGACTGCTGCCAGAGATTTGCTGCCAGAGATTTGCTATGGAGATTATACTAGAGGTTTGACTTTACACTGTGTTTGATTTTGGAACTGTTAAACTATATTTATATATTAAGCTATTGACCTGAAGTTGGATATTTTACCACAAACCCTTTATAGCATTATGCCTACAAATGTAGGCATAATACTAAATAAACTAAATCACTAGAGACACAAGATTGTAGTTCATGCTTAGAGTCTTCTGAAGAATTTGTTCAATATATTATGCAACATATTTATGACATATTTATTATTATTTTTCCAATAACAATGTGTTTAAAATTCACTAAACATGGGACGCAGAAAAGGGGGTATTCCTGCAAGGAAGTGCAGAAACCAGCCGTAAACGAAGCAGAAAGAATGCCACAAAGCTGTCCCTGTTGGCACTCACAACTCTACCCAAAACTCCTGGCTCAAATCCAAACAAAATAGCCCCCCAATCCCCCCCGATTAGAGCATCATCAGTCATCCTGTCTCTCGCTGTCGTCCTCTTCCATTCCACCACCTTTAATCCGTTCCTTGGAGGTCTTAAAAAGCTACGTGAAGACCGGTCCTGCAGGCTCCCGTGACCCAAATCACTGTGACTTTCCGGAAATATGCAGGGATTTGTCTGGTTGGCACATTGACAGCTATCCAATCACACCGGCAAACAGTGCACGTATGGTCCAAGCCAGGCAAGACCTCACACAGTGCAAAGCAGTCAGGCTTACCATTTTGCTGGGCCAACCAGTTATCAGACCATAGGTGGGAAGATGGATAGCCTATATACCAATGCTGTATACCGTGTGTGTAGGTGTGTAGGTGTTCTTGGTCAAATTGTGTACTCAAAGGTGAAGTCAACGATTGTAAGCTAATTGTCAGCGATTACGCTAATACACATCTATGGTATCCACTCACGGTCTGCTAGCTGCCTGTTCTGTCTACGCCCTGTTTCTACACAGCTCAGTGTAGCTCTGGTGCAGACCGCACCACACAACACTATTCCAGCCTTCGCAGCTGTGTTTTCAATGAGGGGGGGAGGAGCGTCTGAGGGAGCATCATCCAAGGGAGAGGAATGGTGATTTTGTTTCAATGGGGTTCAAGCATCAACAATCTTTCTCCAGAGCGATCAACTCCACCTTTAAGGTTCGCATCCAAACACCGCGGCGGTGGGACTTAATGAAAGCCTTATGGTGAGCGCAGGCAGGGCGCTGACAGCAAAACACTGCTCAAATACTGTGTTATGCGCTGCACTGTACATGCTACTCTTGGAAATACCCTGCACTAGATGGGAGGCTATAAAGTACTTATGAAGTGTTGCAATGATAGATCATACAAACAAAATCAGTTTAGTCGCCCCCCCTCTGTCACCCCTCTCCTAGTTACTGTTACTTTGTTGAACAAACAATACGTTTAGTCTCTCAGCATGGTGTGATTGTGTATTACAGGTGTATACAGCTTTCTCATTGCTCATTGTCCTGTTGTCATTGTCAATGGAGAAAGACAAACCAAAGCTCTGATGCTGTCTGTATGGAGGGCGGAAGGTGATATATTCTTTACTATGAAGATTCATAACATTCTTTATCAATGTATAAGCATGTGTTAATAAGTTAGACTACACATTATATTAAAGGTAGCATATTACAAATGTGTAAGCTGCATACAGCATTTGAAAATGTTAAAATGGCAAGAACACATTGCTGATAATGCTGCTTAAAGTGTGCTAGTTTAATTAACAACACTTTGCTAATTAAAGCTCTGTTCTATATGTACCGGTGTACACTGTAGTGTTGTGAATGTACTGTTTATTGTCATTTATGGTTTCAACATCTGTCAGTTAAAAGAAGCGAAATAATGAGCTGTGGCTATTAGGAAGAGGCACCGCCAATGAAATAGTACACCTACAAGCTGTGTCCTAGGAGGGCTGTCAGGTGTAGAATAACACCGTATTATCACAGAGGCATTTGTGTGCCAGTAATCTTGCTAATCAGTAAGGACAAAGAAGAAAGGCGGTTTATTTGTAGCAGTCCCATGATACCCTAACTAACAACCTGTACTGTAGGTAAAGACGGTACCCCTGAGAATACACATATTGTTTACAATAGCTGCAAAAGGCCTATAGCATTAAAAACACATTTTATTTTCTGTTCAACTGCTGTGTATTTCACATAATTAATCTCCAATATGTAATCATTAGAATTAGTCCTTGACAGCGAAGTATCATTGTGAAGCATTATTGTAAAGTCTTTCTTGTATAATGTACCATTTGCCAGCCTTCTAAACGATGACCCCAAGGGTCAGTTGTACAGCCCTGATTGGCCAGTGACTAGGACAGTGTCTAGGCGGGAGAGTCTGACGTCACAATTAGGGCTGTGTATTGGCAAGAATCTGGCGATACGTGTCACGATGCAGCGGCCACGATTCGTTAGATTGCGATAGTTTGCAATACTGTAAGCAAAGCGATACATAGCGATTTCTTATTTGTGGAAAACAAAATGCAGATGGATATTAGCTTTAAGCTAAATCTGCTAATAAGCATCTACCTCTTTAGAGGTAGATGTAATTTGTACATACATGGTCCTTTTAACAAATAAATTCAGCAACAAACAAAAAAAAGATACAGTATATACAATATTGCGATACTCAAGTGTATCGATATGTTCTTACACCCCCAATCGCAATGTGACAGACATCCAAACATCTTGCTTCAGATACTCCATGCTACTGTACAGTATAGTCAGACCATGAGAATAGTATGTTTGTTTCTTTGTAGATCACTTGAAACGTTTTGGACGCCTAAGCTAATGGTTTGTTATTACCTAGTTAAACCCTAATAAACGTAATCATATAATATTAAGCGCCGATGTACAGTGCATTTTGAAATGTCCTTGAGTGCTTTGAAAGGTGTCCTGAAATGTTATTATTATTATTATTATTATTATTATTATTATTATAAAACATTACCTAAATTCTTGTAACATCAAACTGAGCTCATCTCTAGTGGGGGCTTTCTTATTGAATCTCTATGGGGAAGTAATCCATGTTCAGTGAGTTTTACATGGACTTAGCTGATTGTAGTGACAGCCACAAACACATGGGTTCATTCAGGCCCTAAAACAGCATGGGCACACATTCCACAACCAACAAACCGCAAGAATTCTGCTCCGCAAACTAAAGGGCTTAGCGTACCAGTTACATAACGCTATACAGTCTACACTGGTGCTCTATAGATGGACGACCTGACAGAACGTCTACCACAAGCTCTGTAAGGATATCCCACACAGACATAACAGTCTATCACAATCACAGTGGAACGAGGAAAACATTTGGGGTGATACAAGGAGAAAACTCACTTTATTTTTGTCAACTATGTCGATAATAAGATAGAGAGGGAACAGAATGGAGGGAATCAAAGGCGCGGGTGCGGACACACACACACACACACACACACACACACCCTATAGTACAATTATTCACCTTGGTAACCACATAACCAGAGTGTCTCTGAGGCTATAATGAAAGGTTTCATTATGAATATATGTGGCCACTACCCAGAGCCTCCGAGACTAATGATACCTATTTGCACTGCTCTAAACTGTGACACCAAAGACTTCACCCATAAATCACTTCTAATTAATAAAAAGCCAACCAGACTTTGTGACTCTGTGGGGGAGGGGGCAACTTCTTCAAAGTCTAACTCCATTATGAGAGTTAAAGGGCCTGAGCGTGTGTTTTCGCTGACTCAGAAACAAGGGATTGGGTTGTCCCAGTGTGAGGGTGAGAGGTTTTGTGCATGCGTGCGTTTATGCATATTTATGAGTGTCTGAGTGTGTGTTCATGGCCTTGGGGAGCCCTCTCACTGGGAATGTGCCCTTGTAACTGAGGTCACTAGCAGACAACCCCTATAGGCTACCACCAAGTCAAAGGTCACAGATCCCTAGGAGACCGGTGGCAACCCATAATGCAAAGCGTTGCACCGTTTAGCCGTGTAGTATTTCGAAGGACCGAGGCAACAACGAGGGAGTAAGGAATAACAGAAAGGTTTAATTTAAAAAAGGGACGAAA
>JAODTR010006726.1:0-10634 GCA_025399935.1 Amblyopsis rosae | reverse complement strand
ATCAGACTAGTTTTAAAACCTTAATTATATTAGAGCAAGAGCCAACCCAACTTACCCACAGCTCGACATATTATGCTATGGGGTACCCATAATGCAATTGGGGTAATAATTTCTCCCAAAATAAAATACAAAAATATTATTTATATTAATTGCAGGAAAATGGTGGAAGGTCCCAAAACGAACAAGAATTTAATAACAAAGCAATTACACCGTTACATATATATATATATATATATACTGTATATGTTTTGTGTGTGCGTTTGTGTGTGTCATTGCCTTAACATGTTGCAGGCTGAGCAGGAACATTTGATTTCTAGTGCGTATATAAAAATAATATTTAATAATAAACATTATTTATATTGCACTTTTCAAAAAATAGTTCTGTATATATTACACACAGTATACAAAAAACTATCGAAACCGTATCAAATAAAATAACAATAAAACAATTAAGACAAGATTAAAAGTAAAAATACATACACAATTAAATCAATCTTTTAAAAATGCCTGCTTATAAAAATGTTTTTAGTAGTGATTTAAAAGTGCGCTGAGCAGTAGAGATTTAAAAGTTACTAATTCAAGTTTAAAAATAATTCTAATAATTATATCCAGTGATGGGCAAGCTACATTTAAAATGTAGCTTGCTACCAGTTACTCTACGTTAAATGAAGCTTCACTACACTGAAGCTACCCCAAAAGAAATGTAGCAAAATAAGCTACATGCAACACGGCAAAAGTAGTTCACTACATTTAAGCAATTTTTTTCCCAACATTCTTTTGTACCAACATTCAAAAGTGTAAGTCAAATAAACAAATAAACAGGGCAAAACTGTTCAGTTCAACTGTTTATAAGCTGTATTGTCTGCTCTCGCTGTTCTTTCTATCACATAACCCAGTCTTGTCTTTATTCCCTCTCAATCCCCTGCATCAAAGTCTCAGGCATCAGCCCGGTGATTGGTATGCCTACGCCTACGGCATCACCGTCATACGGAAGAGCTTCTGTCGGCTACATGTGTAGCCTAGGTCCGTGTATGTAATGGCATCACATACTGATTCTTAGCAGTTGTATCAAGACTTAAGCTTGAGCTGCAGATTCAAAACTGCTTGGGAAAATTTAGCTTCTGTGGACGCTACCACACTACTTGATCAATTAGTAGCTTCGCTACTTTTAGCGACGCTACTGCCCAACACTGATTATATCTACTATATCTAACTAATATCAGGTAGCTAGTATTACACTGGCTACCTTTGTCAAGGATTGGCGTAATATGGACTTGTGTCTTTTAATTAGTCAATGGTCTAGCAGCTGTGTTCTGGCCAAGCTGGAGACGAGAGACCCAAGTACAGGGAGTTACAGTAGTCTAAACACGATAAGATAAAAGCATGAGTGAAATTGGAGAAAACCTGATTGCATAACTTTGGTGATGTGCAAGTCAAATCCTAGCTCAGAGTCAAAAATGACGAGCTTAATGTTTTACATTGGAAGAGAGGTTCCCAATGTTTTTTTCAATTAATTTATCAGGTTTTAGAGGCCAAATAAAAGGACTTTGGTTTGATAAACTTGCTGCTAAATAAGCCATAGTGACAGATTGAGAAACGGGGATAATACGGTGCTGGAACCAGGTGTTCTCTTCAGATACCTCAGCCAGAGGAGACATTCAGTATTAGCTTGATCAAACTACCTCCCTCGTCATACCTTCATACCCTGCAGTTTTTCTAAAGTAATAATCAGAATCTGTTTATGAACATGGTTTGTGTGATGTACCTGTATTTGAATATTTACCCGTAGATAGCATTCAGACACAGCAAGTGATTTGACAGGGTACAGGTAGGATATATTTAAAATGGATTATAACACCAGGCAGACCACACAGCAACATTTCTTTCCATACTTTTCTCCCCTGCCTATTTCTCTCCTGTACAAACGTAAGCCTATTATGGGTTATTGCCTAATGCCTACTCAGTCCACTTCTGGCTCCAATACATATTAATGAGGAAACCTCATCCTATTTCCAGGGAGAGAGGTCCATTGTTCTGACATAAGTGCTATTACCCCGGCCGTAAATGAGAAATTTCTCCCCAGCACATTATCCCGCGGTTAGGTCCCTGGGAAGGTGACTGGGCAGCAATATGCCGTCTCAATTACCCAGCCTGCAACTCTCCAGCACGGCGTTTCCTCTGGCGTAAGCAGGTTATTTCCCGGCCACCTGATAGTGTCACACTCTGGCTCGCTCACGTCTCTCTCTCCGCAGATACACGCTAATAGAGTTTACAGACCGACAGCCCTCGTCGCCCGATGGCAGGTTTTTTGGGGAAAGAAGCCGTAGAGGGTATTGTGTGTGACTTGATGAAGAAAGGCGGCTGTGTTTGACCGGCTTCCTCACTGGGGTTGGGCTGATAAAGCCATAATGGCGCGCCATGCAAAAATGTGAGATTATTTCCATCCTCCGGCCGCCTCCTCCACAACCCCGTCACCGCCTCCCCCCTTCCTCTTCCCTGACAGAGGAAATAAATAGATTGCCTTGGCTGTTCCCCAGCTTATTGTCTCTCACCTGTAGACTGGTGTGGATGTGTTTTGTCTGAAAGGTAATAGGAGACACAAATGACAGTAGCATGACAAGAAACCCCTTCATTTGACACACTTTTAAAGCAAAACCAGTAGCTGGGGCTCAATGATGCTCAGTTGTAGGCAGGTATCAACACAGCGGCTCCATTATTTTGCATTTAGCAGCACTAAAGCATCTTGTTTTGTCTCGAGAGACTCTTTAGAGATGATCCTTGGAATGTTCCTACATGTACTGTAAGCCTTCTTGAGCAAGACTCCCAGCCCGTATCTGCGCCTGCTAAATTAATTAACAAGTGTTTTGGTATTGATGCAGTGGGTACGAGTTGGATGATGAGAATACCACTCCTGCTATACTATCCCCAGCGCTCTCAATCAGAATCTTTCGCAAAGCATGTTAACACTTGCCAGAGCCACTTCATTTGGTCATAAATCTATCTATCTGTAGATATCTTGCACAATGGAAAACATTTTACAGTCATTTAATATGCATGAGCGCCCGCCACGACATAGGAATGGTGATTGAGATGCTAAGTTTTGCACAGGTACCATAAGAATGTATTTTAAATATTATTTTTATCATCATTTTTATCACTGTTGACCTTGAGTCATAGTCTTGGTAACACAATAAGAGGGTTCCTATTGTTCCCATGGTATGAAGCAAAGTGACGATATTGTGACTAGAATGTTACAGTATGTTATTATGCAGCAGGGTAGTAGATGGAGGGAAATCATATGATGTTATAAACGGCATCAGCAGCAAATACCATGGTCCCACACATCAGTTGCACGACGTGAGGCCCAAACACAGGACACATGAACCTACATTATGAACCAGGTTCATTCAAAACAAGCCAAAAGACAGGAACTTGGGGAGCAACGCAACATGTGACACTTACATCAACAATAACCGACAAAGACCGAAAGACACACAAAGACAAGACAGACCGTTGGACAATATCAACGAGTAACAGGTGCAGGGGAAACACCGGGCAGTGAGTGACAGAGAAACAGGCCTGAAACACCAGGTAAATACAGAGAGTAACAATACTAGCACAGGGCGGGACTTTCTCTGTGACATTGTATTAGCAACCCCAAACAATGAAGTGACAGTGAATTAACCCTCTGACGATTGAAACTAATAATAATATGGGTGAATGAATAACCCTTGTTTTAAATGAGATATTATACATACATACAATACATTTTTCATGTCCTCTCATGATAAGTTACACTCTTAAATCTTAAAAGCCATATTTAGTACTGTATATTAATACCAGTAAGTTACAGTAGTGTGATAAATGAATTGCAAATGTTCTGGCACCACTGAAAGTTAAAGATATATTCCACCGTATGCACAGTGCTTTGTTGGCTCAGGAGCTTACGTAGCGATGCGGCACTCGCGCGGGTATTAATGCTATTTCAGGAAGCACTGCACCGAGTAGATGACACATCTCCAAGGGGGGTACAGAGAGTGACATATAGATAGATAAACAGAGAGAGAGAAAAGTGTTGAGCCAGAGGGAAAGAAAGATCACTGATGTTGGAGGGAATTCAGTACACACCTCATCCCCTTTTTTCTCGCACCAAATAATAATATGTCTATCTGTCTTAATGGGAAATGGTCTTAGGTGGAATGAGCCAGGTTTCTTCCCATGCTCAGTGCCTCTAGAATGAAACTGCGCCGGTCGATGTGACATACAGTATGGCTGATACTGTATGTACTGTACGTATGTGGCTGGGGTGGTGCAGAATTATCAAAGTAGGGCAGCCCTCTGTGACACCTTCTCAAAGCAGATTGAAATAAGAGGGTTTGAACCTGTAAAATAAGCTGCCTAACGCAGCTAACTTATTTTTCCCCATCACTCCACCTACCTCAATCTCGAATCTCTAAATTTGTGTGTTCATCATGCCTTTGTGTATATGGAAACTTACCATGGGGAAATTGACTGCAGGATTTTATGCCTTGCAACCAAGAGGGATTTAACCACAATCCTTACTATGCTTCTCCTTTCTCTCTCACTCAGATAATTTTATTTGCTTATTAATGAGGCAGCTTATAAAGGCATTGTCTCTAAAATGCTGCTGGTGTTGGAAACTCTACTGTGGCAGCGCTGTTTGTGTTTGCTTTATTGTAAATGGATGTGCCATAATATCACATATTTGATGGAAGATTATCTCTCTCTGTGTATGTGTGTGTGTGTGTGTGTGTGTGAGAGAGAGAGAGAGATGATGTCATAATGAATGAGAGAGAGAGAGAGAGAGAGAGAGAGAGAGAGAGAGAGAGAGAGAGAGATCATTGAAGGTCAGTTTTCAGATCAGTTGTCAGAAGGGACCCAGAAAGGGTTGGAATCATTTTGAAATCTGTCTAACGGGATTTAAATGGACTTCCTCTGAAAACCTGTCACCAATTGTCATGTACCTATCCTCCCAGTCAGATAACTAATAAAGGGAGACCATAATATGTCTGGATATCACACATTAGAGTAAGACGGTGCATGTGTTTGTGTTTACAGTGCAAATACATCTGGTATGCAAAGCACAGTTGCACACTTCTCTTACACTTCCTCCTCTCACCAATATGTCCCTTCATCACCACGCAAAGCGCTACAACCATCATGTTACAGTTCATCTCACTGGCAACGGATGGCATTAAAACATGCACACACACACACACACGCACATGCACACACACACACACGCGCACCGTGCCTAGTTAATATTCTGTATTTTTACGACTCCAAACCGCTGGCTATTTCACTCTCACTCACATATGCACATCACAACATACAAAGCCATTGCCACTGGGCTTTAAAATACAGTTCAATAGATTTGCTTGTCGTACATGCTACAGAAGTCTAAATGGATTCAGCATCTCATTATCACCTTACTGAGCTTATCTGCAGGCGTATGTGTCTTGTCTCTTCAGCCACATAGTCCTGCCGCTTTGAAAGCTAACTGTCGTTCTTTGTTTGCGGTCCTGTCGGCCTTTCAGTGAATAACACACAGCCAAATAAACTGCCAACCCAAATGCTATTTCATTTTTTTCACATTTCAATGTAAATGGTTTCAGCAACTGCAGACATTTCTTCTCAGAATCAGTCACCATGTCGCACCACTCTGGGTATGCTCTTACTAGACACAAATATAGTAGTCATTTGTCTTTTCCGCTCTGTTGCAGTTACAGTACACTCCTCCGTATGTCATGCACAGTGTTGGGCAAGTTACTCAGGAATTGTAATGAGTTACTAGTTACTTGTTACTTCTTCAAAAAGTAATAACATTACTTTACTTATTACTGGATATTAAAATTAATTAATGCAACATTACTTAGTTACTTAGATTAGTAATTGTAATATTATTACTGTTTTGGAAATAGTAATTAGTTACACTACTAGTTACTTGAAAAAATTAAATAGTATTACAGTATTGTTACTATTAAGTTACTGCCCAACACTGGTCATGCATACATACTGTGCCTCACCCCTACGGTACATCCCTTCATAGAAGTGTACATTGGTGTAGGTGCTTTCTGTCTCCACATAAAGCACCTACACCAACATAATGTTTGTGTGTGCATGTTTAAAGCTCTTGATATGCCTTTAGGGGTTGAAGTCTGATTAAGCTGCTGTGTGATTGATCACTCTCATTTCCTTAATGGACTTGCACAAGTTGGCACCAGCCTGCGCAGCAGCCAGCAGGCCACGGGGTAAAGAAAGAGACCTGTCTCTCTCCTGGCAGAGGACTGTAGAGAGAGTACACGCACATGTAGCAAGCTAGCTGGGTCATTTACCCATGCACGTTTAATGGCCTCTCTCTCTCTCTCTCTCTCCCCCTCTCTTTCTCACTCACACTCACACTCATCCCTTCTACCCTTAGGAACCAGACTGCGTAGAAAGCTGATGTGGGTCTAGAAATGTTTAAATAATAAAGTAGTTTATCGTATACTGTATTGTGCTTCTACATTGAAGGTACTGGGACATTGTAAGATTATACAGCATTTTTGTCAAATTCACCTTTTCTCGCCGGCCATTATCTTATCTTTATCTGTGCGCGCTGAAAACAGAATCCAGCACTTACAGAACACACTAAGCTGACATGCCAGATGGATTGTTGTCACAAGTCCATCTGGGGAGCCATACATTGAAACTGTTTATAAAAGGCAGGAGAAAAAATACTTGACAATAGCTTGGATGAACGATCTGGTCGTCTTCGCTGTCGGCAAACCTAAACCACGCTCGTAAAGCCATCAACACGACGGTGATTGGAAAGTTCAGTTGCTATTCGGACACATTCGAGCGCAGAGTTTCTGAGGGAGCACCCACATGGCATCGAAGGTGTCTTTGAATTGGAGTTTAGCAACCGTTCTCAAGAATGACAATAATAAAGTCTTCCTTCCTTCATGGAAGAGCTGCACACAAATACAATCTCAGGTCGAATCTAATGCAAATGTCAGTACACTGCTTGAGACGCCTGTTGGCGATGTCCTAATAAGAGCTGACTACAGAACCGATGATAATATCCATATAAGGAACAGGACTTTACTAAGCAATTAGATACAGCTTTGGTGGCAACATGCAGAAACATTCTTTCATATAACTGTTTAAAAATGTTTGCGCATTCAGCATCCACATTGAGTATACAGCGTCCACACAGAAATGTGCGGCCCAATACGGCATACGGCTACCTTCAATATGAAGCATTACGTGTGAAGGAAAAGTGATTAGAGCACATTCACCTCATTGATCACGTCTTTACACTTTCTGATGTTTTGTTTATCATCTACTGACATTTATTTTGCTTGCGGTGTTCAATATGTAAAATGTCAATTTGATACTTTCATATTAATGTGTAGTATTGTATCTGTGACCCACTAAACCTCCAATCCCTAGGTTTGCAGCTCTGCATTCTTTGTGTTTCACTAAAATAGAATAAATAAATGAAAGTGTGTGCATGGGATACATTTAGTTGTTTATCTACAAGATTTCTGTTAGATTTTTAGGTCACGAGTGCATATTACTTGTGTCGTTCCCGTAATAGTACACATGCCCTGTGCACTATGTGCAGCATAATCAGGATTAGCTTTTATTAGATTACATGTGCACATTATCCTGCACGCACACACACAAACATACACGGCACTGTCTAGTGCTCATCTCTGTTAGCAAAGAACATCGCTGTCAGCAAGGGAGAAAAGCACGTCAATAATTAACTATCTTGGAACGTCCCATAGGATGTAATGTGTACTTATTTCAACGCGGTTGATGCCTTGATTTGTTTTTGTGTGTGGACTTCAATACTTAACAATCAGGGGCGTAGCAAGCATTTGAAATGGTGTGTGTGTGTGTGGGGGGGGGACATTATCTGTCTGTCTGAGGGTCGTCCCCTGAAAAAAATTGCCATTACATGGGTTTTTCCTGCATTTACACAAGTAATATGTATTACATTTTTTTCGATCGCTATACCATTTTTTCCAATACTTTTAATATGCTTCCTAAACTCTTAACACATATATTTAAAATGCTTAAATGTCTTTTACACAAAATATCAATAAAGAACAAAACAATGGATTATTGCTCCCAATTTTACCAATGCTTTCACACTGTATCCCAGAACAGATAACATCATGTTCTAAACCTAATTTACAGGCTAAAGTCAAAGTGAACAGCTGTTCATAAATGTGAGTTGAAACACAAATATATCCCCTGTATTTTACAGTATTCCATTGCTATGGGAAACATTTGATTGACGTTACACAAATACAGTAAATCACAGCTGTTTCTCATCTAGGAAACAAAGTCAGGTGTTGAGGTTCTTTCAATCGCATGACCATATGGTCTATAGTAGCCTATTAAAGAGGACCTCTTTGGGCTGATCTTGTAGAAAAAGAACAATATATAGCAAAACAAACAAAGAAAGGAATAAAAATGCCAGCATGAGGGAGAGGAAGAGGAGAACCAAGACAAGGGCAAGGAAGAGGGAGGGGAGTTATGCATGGTGGCATTCAATGAAGGCCCAGAGCTAGAGTAACTGATGAAATACAGTTTTTTCCAATAGTAGGACCCATTTCTCAATACCTTGGTCACATATGCATATTTCTGCTACAGTATCTTGCAGTAATATCTTGTTTCAAAATACAGTATTGTTTTTAGTGCAACAATTTTGTCTCTTTTTTTAACAGTAAACCATGTAGTCTATACAGTTCAGTAAACCACATATTCGATAAAGCTATACTCTGCTAGTCTTTGTATTGCAACCAAAAAATGCATGCCTTTACTATAAACCCAACAAACAAAAGTAGAGAGGCTTCAAAAAAGCTGCAGTGCAAAACCCAATCTATGATACACAATATACTGTCTATTGTATAAGGGCAAACCTGACACCTAATGCAGTTTCTGTAATTTCATCTGATGTTATAGTGTTTTTTATGACATTGTGCTATGATTGACTGACTGTTCCTGTTGGAAGAGAACTTGTGTTTGTGTTAGACGTAGTGTATTGTTTTACTGTATTACAGTTTTTTCCAATCGCTAGGACCCATTTCTCAATACCTTGGTCACATTTGCTAAACTCTTCACACAGTGAGCACAACAGAAACATATGTGGGCTAAACTGGAATATTCTTCATTGCTCACAAAATGCATTCAATGACTACATTTTGACTACAATGACTACATTTAAATAATAATAATACATTTATAATTTTTTTTGGACTCAAGGACATATTACATAGCAAATACATAGATATAAAACAGTTGGCTGAAATATACATACTAATAAACATTTGATATGATAAATATATACAAAATAAAGGAAATGAAAGTTCAGTCAGTTGAGAGTGGAACAAAGGGTCAAACGTCATAGGCAAACTTGAAGAGGTGGGTAGTGTAGCGGGCTTATGCCTGCTCTACAATATCAGTTTTTCTGTCTATACACCCAATGTGCATCGTGTTCTGCACTGCTCCAAAGAAGGGCTCGGGCAGACGTTTGCACAGACTGACTCACCTCTCAGCGAGAACACGGAAAGACTACAGGTCCCCTCCAGTGAATACACTGTGCTTATAAGAGATTATGCAAACATCATTTAATATAGATGTTAGGATTTGGGGATCATGCAGTTCAAAACAAATACAAAGATACATTTTAACCTGGTTACATTCAGTTTCAGCTCTTGCACCTCTGTTTAGAATGCTTTTACAGCAATTGTGTTTTGCTGGCCCCACACTAGAGGAATTCTGGCCCGATTCTGGGTCCAATCTGCTCCTTCAAACAATCGTTCCCAACTCGAGGCTGGTCAAAACCAATTATCTGCCTAAATTATCCTGTAGTGTGAGGGATTTACAGCCGAATATTATCGTTGCCGACTGGCTTGAAGGCTCCCAGAATTTTAATCGTAAATATCAAACATGTTTGATATCAAACATGTTTGATATTTACTAGTTAAGGCCCACAGTGTGCGAAGACCCTATTGGATCCCTAGTGATTACTGTAATATTATTATTTTTCCTCCTGCTTAAATCTTCATTAGGGGGCCTAAACAGGCACGAAAACTCACGGAACTTGGCACACACGTCTTCCCCGGGAAATCGCCGATTTCAAAAAATCGGTTAAGATTTGAAATCTTAACTGATTTTTAAAGCATCGGAGCCAGCTTTAGCAGGGCAGACCACACACGCACACATGCACACACACACACAAAGACACGCACACGCACGCACACACACACACACACACACACACACACACACACACACACACACACATGAACACCTTGCACACTAACTAACAGACCCATCACTACATTATCAGTGGAATATAATACATCATATCAGTCAGTTGAATCTCAGGTACATAGTTGAGGGGGAAAAAATGCAATCAGGCCAGGGCTGCAGAGCCTCAGCTGTGGACAAAAGTTCATTGGAGCTGACATTGCTGTCAAATTAAACTCAGAGGGAGACAGACCAGAGAGAGCCCTGAGCTCTATAGACTGTGTCTGCGTGTGTGTGTGTGTGTGTGTGTGTGTGTGTGTGTGTGTGTGTGTGTGTGTGAGAGAGAGAGAGAGAGAGAGAGA
>JAODTR010006725.1:0-10634 GCA_025399935.1 Amblyopsis rosae | reverse complement strand
GGGGTCCCTTGCTGGAGCTGCTGCCCCCGCGACCCGACTCCGGATAAGCGGGAGAAGATGGATGGATGGCTGGATGGTGTGACGCTCCATTTTCATTTTTGCCTCCCCTGTTTTGTAATATTACCATAGAACTATGATTGTTGCCCGTCGACATCAGACAAACGTTCGGTTTGTTGCTGACTGAAATGGACCCGGGTTCGCAGTCATATATGTAATGTGAATGCAGACCAGCCGGGGGCAGGGGGAGGGGGGCTGATCGCACTTGAGTCCGGTCCGACTCAAACATAACTATGCAGTTTTGAGTCGAGCTCGGACAGAATTGTGTTGGGCGTGGTCCATGTTCAACTTTTCAGGCCCTATTAAAACTCCATTGACAAAATGTGAAAAAAAATCTTCAATAATAGGCTACCTGAAATAACTGGATTTATCTATCATTTAAAATCACATTAAATATCATTACTTAAATAGGCCACAATCTGTCTTATTCTCCCCAGTAGGCACGCAAGAGCGACTTCAGAGTCTCAACGCTCTAACGCCCCCTGGGACTGGTGGTGATATGCAGACGATTGATTATGCACCACGTGAATCTGGTGCAACACTTGTGCAAACATGGGAAGTGAAGTTGGAACCTTGATCCGACTGAATGACCTTAGGTATTCCAAACACAGAAATAAACTGAGACACCTTTGGATGGAGGTAAGGGACCAACATAATCAATAAGGAGATATTCAAAAGGCTGACTGACTGCCGAAATGGGACTCAAAGGAGCAGGAACAATAGACTAGTTTGGCTTTCCAGTCATCTGGCAAGTGTGACAGCTTTTAATGTAGGGGGCAATATCTCGTTTCAATCCAGGCCAGAAAATGTGACCCAAAATGCGGTCATACGTCTTCCCAACCCATATTCCCAGCTACATCACGGGATGTATTAAGAACCCCCTGGCGAAGATAAAAAGGCACTACTCGTCTTTTCTTGTATGCCCTTAAAATGCCAATAATATATTTTATCGCGATTATTACTTGGACAATTAATCGGCCAACAAAAAATAGTTATCATTAAAGGCCTAATTGTGAGAAAGGCGACTCCACAGAGCCGGTGTCCCACAAATTTCTGACAGGCACCCTCTCAGCACATCCAACCAAAGACAGATACGTACGCAGCATACTCAACAGCACTGGCTCTAATGCGTTCCCCAGCCACAGACATGCCAGAACGAAGAGAACTAGCCAACCCAGAAAAAGTTCCCCCAGCAGTAGAATGTTGTCTAGATTTAGCTTTAAACATAGGGCAATCCTTTTTCCAGTGGCCCGCACCGTGACAATCAAAACAATTACTGCATTTCTACATCTCTTGTGCACTACCAGCCCTTGCCCCACGGTGAGTTGCACCTGACTCGAACCCCCCACCACGGAAAGCCTGTAAAGGGAAGTTGATCTATCCAGTCTTCCCCATAACACTGGAAAGATGCCCTTGTGAAGTAACGTATACTCGTCCGCCAAAATGGCAGCCTCATTTGGAGTCTTAACCTTACGCTCAACAACATAAGCCGCCACCCGCTCGGGCAGTGAGCTCCTAAACTGCTCCAACACCATAAGATCAAACAAACCCTCAAAAGTAACTACCTCAGCAGCACAACACCACCGGTTTAACTGCGACACCAAATCACGTGCAAATTCAACATATATCTGCCTATCCCCTGGCTTACCATATCTGAAACGCTGCCTATAAGCCTCTGGGACCAGTTCATAAGCCTTTTACACTGCAGCTTTAACCAGTCTGTAAACCTGACAATCTGCAGAATTTAGCATGGAATAGGCCTCCTGAGCCTTCACAGACATAACACACTGCAACAAAAGAGCTGAATCTATCAGATCAACCTCTAGACCCAGCAATCAGGATCCTGCTCATTAAACTTGGGAACTAACCGTAACTCACACCCCACATCTACCCCACCGGATAGCCCATCCTTACACCCACCATGTCTAGCCAAATCTAACAAATCTAAGTTCTAAATCCTACTTCACCGCTCAGATCTGTGTTCTGTATATGTAGAGGGAACATGTGAGTGGCTGGATTTGAACCGTAAACTTCTTAGACTGGACGCAGTCACAGTAACCGCAAGGCCAAATCGCCACTGTAACGTATCAGTAGAAGTTTAGGTCTATTGAGCTGATGTCTAGCTTTTAAGAGAAAATAAATAGACAAGGTTTAATTTGTAAATATTTCTAAATGTATTGAATGTATGTTTGTTGTAGCCATTTGTTGTAGCTGTAGCTAGCCCACTAATAAAGAGTAAGAAGAACGTGAGTGGGCTAGCACAATTACAGTTACCCACAATAACAAAACACGTGTGTGTAATTTAAAACATGGCCTTTTCAGTGACAGCCTAAAATGTGCCCTATTCACCACAGCTGAAAGCATAGACCATCAATTGCATTATAGATACAACAGTGGATAAGGACCCACCTTCCTCATCAAAAATGAGAAGCTCTCAGCAGCAAACATGCAGATGTGCTCCTTCTTGTGTGTCAACAAGGTGCTGTATAAACTGAAAGAAAAGAAACAGTTATATCCATTAACACTAGACCTATTTACCAGGATCGTGGTGTCTTTGTCAAGTTATTACAATAACATTTTGTTGTCACTTGGGTTTCTATTATTATTATAATTATTTCTGTTTTGGTACTGTATGGTGTATTCACACATAATGTATGTCGTAAAATGTTCATCTTAATTAGCCCTGATGACATGGTGCTTTAATTATCCTAACAGGATGCTGGTTGTTTGCTGTAGTGACTGCTTCTCAGTCACAGAATGATTGAATGACCGGCATGAGTAAAAAGGTAGGCATGCACTAAATATACTAAATACAGACAACTTCTAGCTTGCAAAATCAGCTTATTCAAATAAACCAAAACCATAAAACCCCATCACAACTAGGGGTGTAACGGTCCACCAAATCCAAGGTTCGGTTCTGGTAAATGTTCAAGTTTATGTTAAAGTTGTCAATCGTGACTAAAAACTGAGAAAATTGTAGTTTAATTACAGTAGCAATGTATACGAGAGCTCAACATGCTGCATCTGTAGCAGATTGGGTGTGCGTCTGTGTGTGTCTGTGTGCGGACCACGGTTTCGGTTTCAGAACCGCTACACCCGTACTGTTCTCCCCTCAGACGTCCGTCCAAAACAAAATTGGCGTATGCTGCCTAAATAGCTTCCCTTCACCTTTAACCAGATATTAAATACAATTACTAATATTTCTCATTAACTAAAAATTCAACTATCAAATTAAAGCGACGACTCTCTTTATCTTAAAAGTAGGTGTGAGGGCTGACGTTGATTGTGTGCGCTAGCCAACACTGCTCCTAAACTCCTGTGCAATAGACATGGAAAACACCTCCACCTGACCTCGTGCAAAATGAAATGTGTGTTAATTGTTAATCCACACGTGTCAAAACACGCATAAATGCGCTGTACATGAAAGACAACTAAATACAGTCGTTTCCAAACATACTACCTAAGCCTTCTGCTGCGACTACGATAGAAAACTGTGTTGCTCCGTGGTGAACACGCCGACTCTGGCGCACAAAGGAAAATGAAAGTAAAACCCAATTGAAACCAACTCTCTTAAAGAGGTAGTAATAAAACAAAAATAATCAGGCATCCTAGCATCCAATGTACATTAACAAGGCTGCTCTTCATTACCATAACTTTACTGTATATGGATAACCAAATCACAAACACACCATGTGTCTGAAACATACATTCACATTATGTGTAATACATTTATCTATGCATAATACAAGTGATAGCGTGTGCTGGAAGCTTTGGCTCCTACAGTAGGATTAACAATCATATCGCTGTAGTAAGCCTATTTTTCTAGAAAGGCGTTCGCCATGGGGATGTACCGGTATGACCCAGCAATAGGCTACAGTAAACTTAATTTTTATTTGATTAAATAGTACTTGATTTAAATGAGAAACAGAAACCATTAGGTATCTAAATCCTGCAGTTTTCCAAACTGTCGCATTATTGTTAATTACACAGTGTTGGATATATGGAAGTCTAATTCGACTCTGATGTTATGGTCAGCTCAGAGCTATGTGGGTCAGCTGACCAACACAGTGGCTAGCTTGCTTCTGGCAAAAGGTTCACTGCTCTACTGTTGACATCACTTTGAATTAAAATGTGTGCTAAATGCTATCTTGCTATGACCCACCTGTATATGTTGATCATATCCCTGACCATGAGCCTCCAGAGATACTTGTAGAGGTAGGAGAGGCAGGTAAATGCCCACTCCAGCACCTCTGTGTCCTTGGTGTCAAGCAGGGAGATGATGAGGACAAAGAAGTCTGGGAAATGGGGGTAGAAATCTGTCTGCAGGTCCCTGGCGAGTTGCACCACAAGACTGTATGGGCAGAGGACAGGTGAGAAAAATCTGACATTACAGAAGACACAGACCACTTAGAGAACTCTGAATGTAACTCTATGAAAGAAGTCTGTAATGGCAAATATGGTGTTTGGATAGTCTGCTTCATATATGCCAAAGTTAACCAATTGTGTGGTTGCAATGACAAAAGTAAGTTTGTATCTTGGGGAAAATCACCAAAGATGTTCCAGTGGCTTTCACAATATTTGAATGTGATTATATACAGTGCCTTGCAAAAGTATTCGCCCCCCTTGACTTTTTACTTATTTTGTTACATTACAGATTTTAGTTCAATGTTTTTTTTATCTGAATTGTATGTGATGGATGAGAACACAATAGTCTAATTTGGTGAAGTGAAATGAGAAAAATGTATACATAAAACAATCTATTAAAAAAAAAAAAAAAAGACAATGTTGTAGAGAGGTACAAGTCAGGGATAGTTATAAAAAAATATCAAAATCTTTGATGATCCCCAGGAGCACCATCAAATCTATCATAACCAAATGGAAAGAACATGGCACAACAGCAAATCTGCCAAGAGACGACCGTCCACCAAAACTCACAGACCGGACAAGGAGGGCATTAATCAGAGAGGCAGCACAGATACCTCAGGTAACCTTGGAGGAGTTCCACAGCAGAGACTGGAGTATCTGTACACAGGACGACAATAAGACGTACGCTCCATAGAGTTGGGCTTTATGGCAGAGTGGCCAGAAGAAAGCCATTACTTTCAGCAAAAACCAAAATGGCACGTTTTGAATTTGCGAAAAGGCATGCGGGAGACTCCCAAACTGTATGGAGGAAGGTGCTCTGGTCTGAGACTAAAATTGAACTTTTCAGCAATCAAAGAAATCACTATGTCTGGCGCAAACCCAACACATCACATCACCTAAAGAACACCATCCCCACAGTGAAACACGGTGATGGCAACATCATGCTGTGGGGATGTTTTTCAGCAGCCGGGACTGGGAAACTTGTCAGAGTTGATGGAAAGATGGATGGTGCTGAATACAGGGATATTCTTGAGCAAAACCTGATTTGAGGCTAGGATGGAGGTTCACCTTCCAGCAGGGCAATGACCCCAAACACACTGCTATAGCTACACTTGACTGGTTTAAGGGGAAACATGTAAATGTGTTGGAATGACCTAGTCAAAGCCCAGATCTCAATCCAATAGAAAATCTGTGGTCAGATTTAAAGATTGCTGTTCATAAGCGCAAACCATCCAACTTGAAGGAGCTGGAGCAGTTTTGCAAGGAGGAATGGACAAAAATCTGAGTGTTAAAATGTGGCAAGCTCATAGAGACTTATCCAAAGCGACTTGGAGCTGTGATTGCCGCAAAAGGTGGCTCTACAAATTATTGACTTTAGGGGGGTGCATAGTTATGCACATTGACTTTTTCTATTATTTTGTGTCATTTGTTGTTCGCTTCACAATAAAAATTAAAAAGCATGTTGTGGGCATGTTCTGTAAATTAAATGATGCAAATCCTCAAACAATCCATGTTAATTCCCGGTTGTGAGGCAACAAAACACTGTAAATGTAAAGAGGGGTGAATACTTTTGCAAGGCACTGTACATGCAGTTCTTATGTCCCAGTGACCATTGAAAAAGCACTTCTGGCTCTCTTACCAATATCTGCCCGGAAGAGTTAGCAGGATGGCTGCAGAGTGGGCCAAGAAGCTCAACATGAGATAACACTTTCAAACATCAAATAAATGTACGCTGGTCGAAGCATCAGTATGAAAGGGTGTAACGGATTATGAGAAATAAGTAAGTACATTCCAATACGATATCATGTTTTGTTCATGCCAATGGACCAGGTAAGTCCGTACATCGATATGATGCAGCAGTCTTGTGGATGCAAGCGCATATGCCAGAGTAGTGCTTTGTAATGTTTATTACAAGGCCATAGCCGTCGTGCATGCACAGACTGTCTCCCTTTTCCAAACCTGATATAATTATTTGATTCACTGGAAAGAAAGTTTTTATGTCTTGCTTAAGCATTATTAACCAAGACTAGCCTACATCTAAGTGCGCATGACAAAAAGGGGGATCTTTCTTGGATTTCCTTGTTGTACGGACAGCGAAAGGCAGTCTTCTATTAATTCTATTTTGTGCTGGCAGATTGTGCTGGAAATAAATATTTTTATATGCGTACTTGAAAATGTTTTACAGTCTATTAGTGTTAATGCAGCGAACATCGGTCTTATATAATACTTTGTGTCGGCACAAATCATTTTCTATGATATGTGTTGGTGGAACTAAGATTTGCTCTAATTATTTTTATATGCTGATTTCAAAACGTTTACACTCAATTTGTGTTCTAATTCAGGCGCATTTAAGACATGGTACATATCAAAAATATGCATTTTTATTACGGGAAAATTTGACATTATGGGGAGGTTATAGGTGTAAATGCCCGTATTTTTAATCTGGATTTTTAACAATATAGCGTGCAACCCAACACAATTTTAGGAAAAGTAATGTCAGTTAGTCAGTTATGTACAATTGAAAAGCCTCCGGGGTCAAATTTACCCCGTGGCGTAGGGCTGGAACCATTTCACCTAAAATCTAAATCACAATTTATTAAACATTGTACCTCGATTCCAATTAATTAAAAAATTGTTTTGCCTTTGTCTGAGTCCTTGATGCTTCCATTCAGCCGACTAGACGGGGTGGAGTTATGTGAATACACCATAGACATGCCGTAGTTTTAACTGCAGCTTTTGTAAAAACATACTATTTGAAAAGCATGATACTTAATTGTTGCTAGAAATTAGCTAAAACATTAAATAATGAAAGAAACATGGAGTCATAATTATTAGCCTAAAGAAAAATATATTAAACAGGCAAAATATTTTTATATTTATCATTCACGTATGCATTTTGAATCGGTCATCGTTTTTTTTCCTCTACTCCATCTACTAATTGTAGACATTTTTGTCTGTGATATTTTAGAACCATTATTCCAGAAATTGTATTTTCACAGGAATGTCTCATTGAAAGAGTTTACTTGACATCGCTAAAGTTTATTTGCTTAGAATTTGGGAAGGAGGAGCTACCGTTATCTGGAAAGCTGTAAAATACCTACGAGGGGCAGATATTAGGGGCCGGAATCAACAGAGGCCTCACGATACGATATGATAAGATTTAAAAAAAATATTGCGATTTGCAATTAATTACTTTTCCAACTTTTAATTATGTCCCCAAAGGAAAACATCAGTTTGTCTCACAAAAAATTTTAGTTGCAAAATGTGATTTTTAAGCCGACAAACTGACCTGAACATATTGTATACACAAAGTTAAATTCTCATGTGCAATTTATATAATGAAATTGCGATACTTGGCATCAGTGTATCGATACAGTATTGCCATGGGAAATATCGTGATACTAGGCTGTATCTTTTTTTTCCCCACCCCTAGCAGATAATAGTAGGTGTTAGAAAGTACACCTTGCTATATAATAAGTTCATTAAGTTGTCTGTCACACATTATGAGTCTGTTCTGCTCTTTTTTTTGTGACACCACCTGAGCTGCCGTGTTGAGCCATTGACGTGAACTGTAGTTTCGATGGCGATTAATAGTGAAACCAGTTAATCGCTGCATGCCTATATAGGAGAAAAAATTGATACATGGTCATGCTTCGCATCTCCTCCCATTCTCCATTCCCAGGTTTTATCAACCTGTACTGCCAGGCCTGGTCCACTGACACAGCTGCATGGACATGAACTTACTCTAGTAGTGGCTGGTAGGCCATGCTCTCTTCCACTGCCAAATGAGTTTTCAGACTTTCCACTATGGACTTCTGATGGAAGACTAGCAGGTTGAAAGACTGACTCTTGGTGACAACCTCTTTTAAAAAGTCCTCTGGTTGGAAAGTAGATTCATCTGACATTAGTATTAAGTTTTTACTCATGGTTAATTCACATAATGCAGACAGTATTTTAACAGGGCATGTCACCCATTCATCAGTAAGCAACAGACAAACAATATAATTGCATCAATTTATAGTTTTATGTTAGGATTTCCTTTATACATACTGAAGTGTTTTGTCAAGTTCAGGTCTCTCCATTTCATCAGGCCTTCAAAGAAGTATGTGTCTACCTCCTGTAATGGAAGCAAATCAATCATGCAAACATTGGAGGCCACGATATTATGTGGAGATTTTTTATCATGACATGATTTCATACCTCATCATAAGAGCCAGTTCTCTCAATACGATGGATCACATTAATGTTCACATTGGCAAGTCTTTCAGAGAAGGTAAGAAACTGTAAAAATAAAAAGACAAGATATGATATATACACATGCGCACACACTATATTATACATACATATACTTACACACACTAGGGCTGAAGGATTTTGGAAAAATATCTAATTGTGATTTTTCTGACAGATATTGAGATTGTGATTTAAGTTGCGATATTCTTTTAAAGTCAATATTTAAGTTCAATATATATGTAACATTTAAAACATGTTATGGAGCATTACCACATGAGACAATATCAAAATATTAACTGCTCTATATTCATATGAAAAGACGACATCATAAAGATACAGGATTGATTCCTTTAAGCATGGATTTATTGCATTTTAGGACATGCGACAGATTGCACATTCGCAATTTTAGACAATTCTTTAGATTATTATTATTTTCTGAAAGAATTTTTAGCCAATGTTTAAACTCTCTAATGAACTTGTCTTAGAAATTAGACAAATACAGGTATATGAACTTGTCTTAGAGATTGGACAAACAAATACAGATATAAACACAGCCTGTTCATTGTTATACAGTGAAGAAGTATACCCTAATTTAAAGATAAAATAGCCTAAGATTAGTTAATATTGTGTGTTGCACCAACTCTCAAGTATTGACTACTAGATTTCTGGTATCGTGACATCCCTAGTTACAACCCTACCAAAAACGCTTCCCGACATTTAGGAAGTACTCAATGGCATTAATAGGGAGAGCCATAACCACTCTTTCAGTGATCATTTGAACATAAGAATTGCACCTATACGATCGCAAGTAAGATCTGATGAAAACACAAAAAAAGGCTTAAAAGGCAGTTTATCTCCAGTTTATAATACCATTATGCATGCGCAAGATTTCACGACACAGACTTCATTAACGGCCATCACCGGCTAAAACAAACCTGGTGAAAAAACTGCCGGCGAATAATTCATGCTCATAGGTTAGAGCTGGATGTATAACTGCTAGTGTTGTAGTACTCGAGACCGGGTCTACCACTTTTTTAAGGTCTCAGTCTCGTCCTCAACCGCATTTTTACTCGGTCTTGTCTTGGACCAAGGGGTATCAGGATTTTACTTGGAGATCGGTCAAGACCACAATTGCGGGAATATAATAATTGCCGTCCTGTCCATGTCTAATGACCATTGTTGTGATTAGAAGTACATCCTCCCTTAAATTTCAACTGTTTTACTTTGCATTCTACCAAGGGCAGGCCAGCTGGCTGCAACTGCAGCGCTTTGCGCTGTCTCTGTGTGTTTGTCAGACTGGGCCAAACTAATTACTCAATATTGAGGGGCGATATGAGCGGCCCCTCCCATCTTGGACTGATCCTTGAAAATCTAAGATATGATTGGCCGAAGAGCGTTTTAGCAATATCGAATAGAATGCTAGGTGGTGTACGAGATATTTTAGTTTCTAATCCAAATAAATTGAGTGCAGGACCAACAAAATAGATACGTGGAAAAAATTTAAGACGAAGACTCCAAGCTTTGGTGTAAAATGTAAAAGACAGAACACACAGGCACACATCCCAAGCCAAGTTACAGTAAGCAGCCTGGAGACGCAATAAGTGCTATAGACTACAAGAGATATCAGGTACAAGCAGCAACATTTTCTACGTTTAGATAAGGATAATTCCAACATCCAAACAATAGCTATTGTTTTCATTTTTCTAAAGATTACTCTGTTGGCTAAAGTTGGTAGGCTAATCACCTAGCCAATAGGATTAGGTTGTTAACATGGGCGGTAAACTTTTTGTATTGGTGCTGAAGCACACCCAAATTGCTTTTAATAAGCACTCATAAAAAACAAGAATTATGATTATTTTCTGTCTGGTCTAAGTATTATACCTAATGTTAGATTTTCCATTCCTGTGTAGTGATCCAGCAGTCGAACCACGCCCATTGATAATTCATGCTGAGGAATTATTAAGGTTTGAATATTGGAC
>JAODTR010006723.1:0-10635 GCA_025399935.1 Amblyopsis rosae | reverse complement strand
CTTCACTTGGGGTAAGGACTCATTCCCTACCCGGAGTAGGCACTCCATCGGTTTCCTGCTGAGAACCATGGCCTCAGCTTTTGCGGTACTAATCTTCATCCCACCCACTTCACAGTTGGATGCAAACCGATCCAGTGAGGACTGGAGGTCACAGACCGATGATGCCATCAGGACTACATCATCTGCAAAAAGCAGCGATGAGATCCCCAGGTCACCAAACCGCAACCCCTCCCCACCACGACTACGCCTCGATATCCTGTCCATAAATATACTCCCAGGCCCCCTCCTCGAGAGTAAAGAGCTGGTGTGTTGTTCCACGACCAGGACAGAATCCGCATTGTTGTTCTTCAATCTTAAATTCGACAATCGGCCGAGCCCTCCTCCCCAGCACCTTAGAGTAGACTTTACCAGGGAGGCTGAGTAGTGTGATACCCTTGTCTATGCACACAATATTTTACACCTGTAGTTGGCAAACACTTTCTGGTCAGGGCAACAGAGGGGAACCACCACCCTAGTCTGCCACTCCTTTGGCACTGTCCCCGACTTCCATGTGATGTTGAAGAGGCGTGTCATCCAAGACATCCCCTCCACATCCAAAGATTTGAACATTTCTGGATGACCAACTGAGAAGGTTGGTAGCGACAGTGCTACCCGTGGGAAAAGGTAGTCTGGAGCCCTGCCCTAGACAATTTTTACCAAAGTTAAAATGTCCGACTTTACAGCAAAAATTTACATGTTTACAGCCTGGTTCCAAAAACGGTTTTGTCTCTATAGCTAGTCTCCCCATTCATGACAACTGTATGGAGGGTGCATTTTTTTATAACTCATTAGTTAAAAATATATTAGGCGTACATGTATTTGATTATAATAGATAGTGGGTGTTACAGGGGGAGTCAGGTACTGCAAAGATGGCGACGGTCTGAGACAGCACAGCTCGGTCTTCAAACATGTTTTTGAGAAAACCTACGGGTGACGTCACAGCGGGCTTGTATATTTATATATGGTCCACAGCTAGCCCCAACTCAAAAAATGGAGCAAACATTGATAATGGAGCCAGCTAGTTACAGTATGCTTGTAAATTCCTAACTCCCTAGCTAATAATAAAGGGAAAAAGATGGCGCCAAAATAAAACATGCAGTCACACAAACACACACGCACACATCCTTATAAAACCTCTGAGGACAAAATCCTTATAAAACACTGGCAAGATAGCCACACACCTTCCGCTGACAAGAAGCACTGTTGCTTGGCATTGGTACCCTCCACAGCCAGATTCACACAGCCGCTGGACCGCAATCCATTGTCTGAGCCTTCACTGCATCTCATTGGTTCATTCATCAAAGCCCAGCCTCCTGTCGTCCGTCTCCCATCGGAACCAATTTGTTCACAACCCCGTGCATTGCGGCACCCTAACCGCCGGTGGTGAGACGAGGACCGCTGCCTGCGTAATTAGTCTGTAGTAGCCATAACTGTCGCTGTTACAAGGAAAAGAACGACCTTATCCCTTGCCTGGTCCGTCACTCTGGTTTTGCATAGACTTATAGTAGAGTGTGTGTGTGTGTGTGTGGTGGAGGAGATGCTGATAACATTTGAGCGAAAAGTGAATGATGATCAGAAGATTATGAGTTTGTTATAATTAGGGTGTGCCGCTAACAGACTGGGGAGAATGAGTTGGGCAGGTGGCGAATCGCAGGAACGATTGAGAAGAGCAAAAACGAGAAAAAAATATAGAAAATAAAAAGTATATATCAAATCCACCACCAAGGGCAGTTGGAAGGAGCGTGGAAGGTGCATAATGATGAGGAGATATGAGGCGTGCAAAAAAGGCAAAAGTTGGCGGAGAGAAAAAGAAATGGGAGACAGAGTTGAATAAAGCAGAGAGAAAGGTCATGTCAGACAGAGAGAGAGAAAGAGAGGGGGGGAGACAAAGACGACGTGTGAAAAAGCCAGGGACACCGACATAAAAAAATAAATAAAAAGCATGAAGGAAAAACACATTGAAAATCGACGCTGATGCGAGAGTGCGAAGGAACAGATCCCAGGGGATTAAAATAAAGCAAGCGGCGGACGGCGGCTGGTGGGGCGTTGAGGGGGGGGCGCAAAGCAGGCGCAGAGGTGTGTGAGGTGTGTGCCCGTCCTCCCTGAATGCCAGCTGCACACAAAGATACACGCCGCTTCCATCCCTGGTGACAGTAATGATAGGGTGACGCCAAGCAACACCTACCCTCTTATTAAAACCTGTGCATTCGCTCTTCCGTGGGCCTAAGGTGCACACTCACACACACACACACACCGTAATACCTTTCTGACACACACAGTGATACCCTCTCTCTATCACACACACACACACACACACACAAACACACACACCGTAATACCTTTCTGACACACACACACACACACACACACATAGCTATACCTCTCTCTCTATCACACACACACACACACACACACCGTAATACCTTTCTGACACACACACACACACACACACACACACACACACACACACACACGGCTATACCTCTCTCTCTATCACACACACACACACCGTAATACCTTTCTGACACACAAAAAACACAGCTATTCCGCTCTCTCTCTCTAACACAAACACACACGCACATATCAACAAAGCGATACCTCTTTCTCTAACAAACATACATACACACACACACACACACACAGCTATACCTCCCTCTCTAACACACACACACACACACACACACACACACACACACAGAGCGATACTTAAGCAAACACAAAACTTAAAGATGGAAGAATCACGGTGCTCCTTCCAAACGTGTGCATGTGAAAAGCACACTGTGTCACACGGGCGTGCACGTGAGGAAGCGTGTGCAGACGCAGGTGTGGGCGAGATGCATCCCACAGCCTCATTACACTTCTCTAAACATCACTGGAACATGGTTCTAACAAGGAACGGGGGTGGAAAAGGTTAATAACCACCCTTATTAATTTTGGATCAAATACGCTGTAATGAAATCACGGAGCTGTGCTCAATAAACTGTTAATTTGCTGCACTTGAAGACGGAGAGCCCTGTCACCTTGTGATCTCACACGTTTACTTATCCATGTGTGTGGGAGGAGCTTTTGTTTTCCATGAATAAGAAAACTTAATTTGATGAGTTAGTGTCAGGTGACCCGCACCTCACAACACGATTGGTCTATGGTCGACGAGCCCAAGTCCTCTTTGGACAATAACTCCTGTATTCATCAGTGAGTATATTATCCATGGTAACTAGCAGGATGCAGATATAAAGTTCAGGAAAAGTATAATGGAAAGACAAATACACACACGCAAACACAATAACCAACATTTAGATACCTGTGTATAAGGGAACGCGTAACACGTCCACAGACACGCAAGCTTTCCACCTCACGCAGCAAACTCCAGCCCAGAGCGCACAGCGACTTTTCAGCCGCGATTTTCTAGGTTGACGGTACGGTGGCTGAGTCAGCCAGACACGGAACAGAAACTTCATTGTGCTAATTAGATCCTCCGCTGTCTGATAAATACCTTTATCTCCCCCAGATCTCCATCCACGGCCCGCCCAATCTGGCCTCATCTGCAGGCTGCATCTCAAGGTGATTGTGGAGATAGTCTCTGCTATGGAGTTGAACAGCACGTCGTCTGACTGAGCAGAAATACTGTAGTGTCTGTTCTCCTCAGTCAAACTTTTCTAATGTCAGGCAGGCTTCATCACTCATGTTTGTGTGTGTGTGTGTGTGTGTATTAGGGATGTAGCCGAATATGAATGTTATTCGGATAAATGCAAATTGTGTGTTTTTACAAATATTTATTTCAAACAAATATTTGAAAAGTGATGTGTTTGGGAAGGATAGAGAGAAACCAGTCTCAAATACAGTAGCTACTGTACAGTTGTGAGCATGGTGGCCGGTGGACATTTGTGCTCTGCCTGCATGCTTTGCTGACCTGACGGGAAGATACGAGTAGTAGTAGCAGACATGAGTTGAGCTGAGCATGAATTGCTGAGCGCAGCCGGAGTGATCAAAATGCACAATACATAGTTACATTGCTATGCCTGTGACACACTGTTGCATATACACGATCACACTAAAGAAATACAGCGCTATCTAGCAAAGTTGCTGTGCTTTACACCAGCAGGCTATTAAGCTAGTGTTAGCCTTGTAACTTATCCTATATTTCTGGTAGTGTAGGAGATCTCACTTTGTTATTGTTTCAAATCGGATCTATAAGTGACAAGGATTGAGATATTTGCAAAGCATAAGCTATTCCCCGTTATTCAGACGTCAGGTGCCGTTAAGATACCGGTTGTACTATCTAATATCAAATGTATTAATCTCATTTGGGGTCACCTGTCGTGCCGAAAGTCTGATGACTAGTTTACATTCCAAATATAAACAACAATATTAGACATAGGAAGCACATATAAGCATCGGAAGTAATATTGCCTTAGATTAATGAAAATCATGCCTGAAAACAGGTGGTAGAAAATACCTTGCAATATGCTTACTCTTAATGTTAAAGTTTCACAAAGACTTAACTATTACCACAGACTAGTTATATGTATTTGCACATTATATAGCCTATTACATCTATATAAGAACAGCTGTAGACATAGCCTATATCAGGTGCGATGTAGCTGTAGGTGAGTTGCAAGCTCACTTGTCCGCAGGTGTACACATTTGGCATGACACGCCCCAACCTTTTCCCCATTGTCCAGGATCGTTACGCTAATTTTCCCTTTTATATGAATACAAATATGAATACAAATATTTTGGTGACACAATAAGTACAAATAACAAATACTCTCTCTGCACATCCATAGTGAGTGTCTGCACGCGTGTGTGCATACGTGCACGTGTGTAAGTAAATGTGGGTGTATAGTGCTTGAGTAGGTGTCTGTGCATGCAACATGTGCATGTGTAAGTGTGTGTCTGTGTGTGTGTGCGTGCGTGTGTGCATGTATTCCAGCAATCACCCCTGAGAAGATTCTATAAATGTGTGCAAAACATTGTAATTTTGTCCCTGTGGGCCTAAATGGAGAGAATAAACAACACACACACACTCAAGCACAGGTTACCCCAACTCTGAATAAACAGATGTGTTTTCAATACCCCCGCCAGCTGCGTTCAGGTCATTTCCTGATTGTTTACACACTGTGGCATTCACATTTACACCTAGCAGGAGATTCAAACTCCTCCTTGCTACGCGGGGAAATATTTCGTGTGGAAAAGACTCTACAAGATTTGGCTCACACTAGAACTGCGTGGCAACTATGCCAGTGGCATCACTTCAGACAACTGAAACGACACGAGACAAGTTGACTGTGGGCTCCAGTTTGGGTTCTAAGTATACATGACGGCTTAAAGCACAATGCAGATGATCGCTAACAAAATGGCTCTGTGCCTCTGAGCCACTGCTTTCCCTGAGAGAAATTGCCGCTCCCCTGGCTCCAAACGCTGGCGTCATGCTCCGCTCAAATATGCCAACAGAGCCGCGGAACGACGACCCATTTTCAGGTGACCTTTTAAAGCGCTTCCAATTACAGCTTTATGTGATGTATATGCAGTTATAACTGTAACAAGCTGGGGGAGAAGATCGCCTCGTGTGTTTTGAACTCTATAAAGCTACTTTAAATACTAAACACTTTAAACACAGACTCCCCTCTCCTGACAAGAATATTAACAGAATATGCCAGGACATCATTTTGATTAAATCATACGTATTTCATCCACTTTATATTGTCTGCTTCTCTGGGCCTCACAGAGACTCTTTGGCGTCGGCTAATGTTCTTTTTTTTAAATAGCCTGCACCTTGCTGTGATGTGTTGACAAGCCCATACCTATGTCCTGCTTAGTGGTGAGTACAGCATGTATTGCATATCATCTCTGGGGGCCTTGAACCTCTTGGATACTCAATGCTAACCCTGCTTGGGTATTTCTGTAGCTGTAGTAGTACTTTCGAAGCACTTACATCCACTGCAGTGCTACTGCAGTGTCATTATCAGCTTACTGAATAGAGGGTTGCTTCTTTTCCGCATAAGCTTTTAATAGTCTAGATTTAAAACTACACTCTCATAAGAATTATGCAAGAACAGATTTGAAACTGCATTTTCATTCAGAAAAAGAGTTTAATTGGTTTGCTTGTGAAAAACTGTTAACATCTTGGTTCTTATGAATCAGTTGTATCTGTATGTTTCAACCCAAACATTTGCAGATTCATTTGGGAGAGCCAATTGCATTCTGACAAAATGTAGAATTGTCTGAATTTAGATACAATTTAGATACAGTTGCTTTTGCTTCTTCAAATAAATCATGACATGTGGACAATATTGGTATTAGTGTAGGATTGTTAGTGTGGTAGAAAATGTACAACTCAGGGCTCCATTTATTCATCTCCCAACTGCAATTCAAGTTTGAATTAACAATGAAATCAACAATGTTGACAGGGGAGAAGAATTGGACCATATGGCACTGTTTGAAACTTATTTCTCATATCCTGTGCATCCATTAGGTGAGTAAACAAAGTAAAGTAATTTCCCTGTTGTCTTGCAGAAACATCCCAGCCAGGCATGGTATGTCTATTGGTAGAGCGCACCTATGTGGGTGGTCGGTGTGACTCACAGGGCCATCTGTGGTTAAGCCTGCACTGCAAATTGTGATGAATGAGCAAAACAAAATAAAATATTTGTAAGTGATGGGCACGCTCAGCAAATCACACTCGACTATGCAAATTTCTGATCAGGAACACCCATATGTGCATACTATGTTAATAATAAATAACCAGGCTAAAGTGTTATTCTTGTCACCTCTGCCACAATGTCGCACCTTTTCTTAGAGGACTTTCACACCTGAGCTGTTTGGTCCATTTCAATGAAACCCTGGAGCGTTTCCCGCGATAGTGCAGTTAATTTGGGGTGGTGTGAAAGCTAACTCAAATTCTGCCGCAGCCCAAACAAACATACTGTGGCCTGCATGAAGTCGGGAGTCAAGGCCCCCTTCCAAGTGAACTCTGATATCACATGTTCAACATACAATATCTGAATGAAAACTTTGTTTGTATCACATGCCATTTACAATATTGGCTGTGCAACCTATTGCATAAATTCAAATATATGTGCTCAATAGTGATGTGCGGGTCGTGTATTTTTACAACCCGCACCCACCTGACCAGTTATGGATACGGTGGACACTTTTAAGACGCATCTTATTAGACAAGCTTTTAATTAGCATTTAATTTGATGATGTATGCTGCTTTTATATCTGCTTTGCTTTTTTCATGTATTATGTGTTTGTTTTTTTTGGGTAATTTCATTGGTTTGACTGTAAAGCACTTTGTGACTTCTTTTCTGTGAAAATTGCTATATAAATAAAATGTACTTACTTACTTACTACTTATGAGAGCCAACCTGCACTGCCCGACCCACAAAAATATGCATTCATTAACCACTCGAAACCCCCAACTTGAGCCTGTATAGCGATGGCAATATACCGATTTCTAATTTTACGCACGTTTCAACGGGACATACACTGGCTCAGACAATAACAGAGCCACCAAAGTCCTTATGCCTAATGTCTCTGGAGCCACGGTAGGCTACATTATAGTGAGTGAGCAGTAGCCTTGCTAAACTAGGCTTATTTAGATGTTTTTTTTATCTGTTAGCAGTAGGCTACGCTAATACATGATTGCTCAGCCAAGCCGGAAATAGTGCGACCTGAGTTCGACCTTTGAATGTCCGTTGAATATTAAATATCGAATATCCAACCAACTTGACCTACTTTAGGTTGCAGTAGCGCGTCTGCTTATATGCTAAATAGGTTTAAGTAGGCCTAACCAACTTTATAGTTTGGTATGGCTAATGCAGATTATTGACGGCATGAGAGGATCTGCACCGCTGCTTCAGTATGTGCTATAGAGAGTGTGCTTGTGTGTGTGTTTGTTTGAGAATTCCCGCTCACACACAATGATTTAGTAGATATTTATTAATTTGTCGGAACACTGCGTTGCTTCGTTTTGACCCGACCCACCCTCAAAATGTTCTGATAAATTAATCTGAACCCGCTGGACCTGCGACAGCCGCATGTACGTTTCGGCCCCCGCATCACTGTTGTAAACTAATACACTTTTTGTAGTATTCAGTGAATCTACTCATAATCTGCTAGCTGCTACACATCAATACCCTAGCCTTTGCAATGTGTTTCTAATGTGTTAGGTAGAGCTTCTGAAGGAGCACCCTATGGCATCGAAGGAAGAGGTATTTTTGTTTTGATTGAATTCAAATATCAACATGCGTTCTCCAGAATCACTGACTATACCTTTAAATGGCAGGGATGCCTATGGGAAGAGAACATGTTTTGTGTTGTGTTTAATCAGCCTCAGAAATATATTTTCAAACTATGGTGTGTGGGTTTGCATGTCCCAAAACAATGAGACAGGAACATTCTCATGGACTTGGTCCCAAAAATCTCTCATTTCATGCCCTGTCTTAAAAATACCTTAAACTCCCTATGCTCATTGAAATTATGCTAATGGCTCTGCAGAACAGATACATTGACAGTTTAATTTTCAGCCACACTCTGCATTAGGAGACCTGTATAAGGCATATGGGAATTTTCATGTGAAGTTTCTCACACTGCTATACTAGTACAGTGTGTACATAGTTTGTATGAATTGCATACAATGGTGCAATATAGTGCAATGGGTCTCTATAAATCTTATCTTTAGCCTTCACTTCAGTTAATCTGCATTTATATGTAATTTATAACCACACAAAAGTTTCATATTTTTTTCTGAGCTCTGCACTATATTGTTAAGCACTTTGTTGGTATTTAGTTTTAGAGCAATTATTTCTGGATATTTAATTATATAGCAATGTATAGTAATACTAATGTATGTATGCCTTGAAGACATCCTGCTGTCATTATCCTAAACTAATATTAATTAGTTGTTAATTACAACTGTGTATGACCTGTTTAACGATTCAAAAACCTATACTTTGTATAAAACTGTCTGCTAAATACAGTAAATATACATCAAATGTAAAATTACCCAATCCAAAAATTTGGCATGATTTAGTTAGTGTGGAGTTTATTTCAATATTTATATCATTATATCTATATACTAATAGGCATCATTTAGCAAGCGCAAAAGCCTGCAAATGTACTCTTTAATATATTTTGATGTATTCACCCTTGTCATCACTCAGTTTAACTTGGAAATCATGTTTCAGGCTGGTAAACCGAGTGTGTGGCCAATCAGCGTCATAGTTACCTACGGGTGTGGTTTAGGTGTGACGAAGGCCACTTGAAAACAACTGAAAAATGTCAATGGCGGGTCCTACAGAGGTAGGTGTATGCAAAATAGCATCAGTTTTATTAGAATATATTAGAAGATTTTCTCAATGAAAATCTGTTTTCATTCATCTCCCGACTTTTGTTTTACTGCAAACGTGTATAACAGGCTCTACTGGTTCACAGGTTCATCATTGACCAAGAATTTCTGAAAGCTCCTGCCTTTTTAAAAGTTTTAATGGATGGCTCTCCCAATGGATGTCTGGATGGAATGGGGAAACACTATACTGAACACAGACAGATGGGTAGACTGCAGACTAACAATTCTACGGGCTCAATCAAGTAGACATTTTAATTGCTATCAGTAGTACAAAACTACAGTAGTACGGCTAAATGTACTGTACATTTTACCATAAGAATAAAAGGTTTCCTGCTGATGTTCTGAAAACACATATAATTCTCAAGTGCCTACAAAGCTGATCACTGTACTGGATTTATTATAAAATTTTAATTAAATTAATGCAAATTAAGCGAACACACACAAAGTCTGTGTCCTGTGGAAATAATATTTTTATGTAGTATAAACTATGAATATAAACCTATTGCTCTAATTTCATACTGCTGCATAATAGATGTTTATGAGAAACGTGTGCAATGTTTGTTATTTTCATTAACATCTGCAGTCAGTGGAGACATCTGTAACAGCCTCCACTAGACCCCTAAAATAAGACAGGTGATATCAGATTACCAGGCAGGTTTAGTGTATACTCCATACTCCAAGTGGGTAACGAAGGACCCAGAAGAAGGACGTCACGGGTCAAGGAGCTCGTACCCCGACAAGGGCCTCAGGCCTGCAGCCTGTGTCTGTCAGATAGTCCTGCTCGTGCGAGGTACTGTACACACCGATCCCTTCTGACAGGTGATGAGAACCAGAACCGTAGGTCTACGGGCGTAAGTTCGCCTGAGCACCAACCAGCGTGGTGCATGCATACATCCAAAGAGAACAGGCTGAACCCTGTTTGTTTAAATAAAAATCTCCAGACAAAGGAAATCTGGGATGTTTTGACTTGCTTTTGAATAGTAACGTTTGCTGTTCCAGGTGGTTCAAAAGCCCTCAGCTGAGCGCATTTTGAAATTATTGTTAGCTCATTACATTTGAATACACTTCTTTGTATATTTACAGTTTTTTTCAATTGTTTACACACAAATACTGGTACTTGAGACACAATGACCACAATATGTAATTAATGCGCCAACCCCCTGAACAAATTCTGCTAAACTACAAGCACAATTCCTGCTTTACACTCAATTTGCAGATCTAAAACACACTTTTGTCAAAACACT
>JAODTR010006722.1:0-10635 GCA_025399935.1 Amblyopsis rosae | reverse complement strand
CGAGGTACTTAAACTCCTTCACTTGGGGTAAGGACTCACTCCCCACCTGGAGTAGGCACTCCATCGGTTTCCGGCTGTTTGTTTAATTTATTTTTATTAAAAATAATAAATAATGCAAATGTTTCAAATGTTTCTTTGGAGTGTAAGATGAAACTAAAGCTTAGAACAGACTGTGTGACCGGCGTGGTTATTTATAGGCCTACTCATAGCGGGACGCGGGTCAGTAGTAACCAGCAGAATGCACAAACCAATCCCACTTCACCTCAGGAAGGTGGGGCGCATAGATATCTCCATGGCTATCATATCACCCTATGATCTACAAGGCCTACTTTCTTGTGCGCTATGTTGCGTGAACTTGGTTAGGTTAAGGCTACAATTCCTGCTGAACAGATTAAAATTTGTTCTCGCTTCTCATAACTGGAGGTGAAGCACGTTTGTCGTTCAGTCATTGGTCTATTTTCTTTGCATATTTTATCCATTCATTAGGCTATATGTCATGCAGAAGAGTCATAGAGGCAGCCCATGAATGAAAATCTTTTTATTTTCAACTATGCTAATAGGCTGTGGAATAATTGCAAAAACATATTTTATTCAAGCATAAGTGGTAAGTAGCCTACCTTATCTTTCAACCGGCTTTGCATGTAGCCTACTACAAATAACGCTGCTTGTTAAATACATATTTATAAATATAATGGTAATTGAACTCTCTTATAGCTACCTATCTACATATTTAGGCTGTCTTCGTGCATGTAGCACAATGACTATACATATATTTATGCATTCAATCTGTGTTTATATATTTGGTTGATAAAACAAAAGATCTTGAAATAATTATTGTAATTTCACAACATTAAACTGCATTAGACTTTATTTTCTGCAAGTCACTGTACAGACTATCCTGTTTCTGACTAAGGGTGATGATGACAACAAATATGCAGTAGCTTGTACAGTATGTTTCTTGTGTACACTGTCCCAGTTTCAAAATCACATTTCACAACATTTGTACATTCATTAAATTAAAGTTAAGTTGACAATGAATGGTTCACTGTCAGGAATTGATATAACATTATAGCAAAGGCAATAGAAAGCAATGCTTCTTCGCTGATAGAGGTCAGGATATCTCTGTACATACTGTAAGTGTAATATAGGCTTATATCTAAGGCCTTGCCGAATAAGTGCAAAATAACATGAAATCCATGTGATCATACCAATAGTTTGTTCTGCCATACACGGTGTGACAGTTTAGATAACATGAAATCCATGTGATCATACCAACTAATAGTTTGTGCTGCCAAACATAGTGTGACAGTTTGGCTATCTTCCGATACCATAATAGTTCTGGTAACTGGAATTACTTGTTTTTGGATGGGATGGGACGGGATGGTTAGGGTGGTGTATGTGTGTGTGTGGTGTTCCTTGCTGTTCTGTCCATAAGAGTATAGACTCTGATGATTACTACCTGTGTTTAGAATAAAGCATTTGCCAATAGGACCGGGCAATAGGGTCAATCTGATAGCAACAGTGTATGTTGTGATGCAGGTCCGTAGTCCAAAGCACAGCAAACCTCACCGCATTTTGGCCAGAATATCTGTTCTCACTGAAAAATGGCCTCAGGACAGGGAGATATTTCAGGTAAGAATTTTTTCTATTTTATATGTAATAATATGAATCTGATGTGAGGCAGTACTTGTGTTGTATATACATTTTACATAATACATTTTAATTGATAACAATTAGTAATTTAGCAGATGCTAGTCTTGAAATCAAATGAAAGAAAACTACTAGAAGTCAACAAAACTATACGCACTCTAACAATCTATTTCCCAGCACTGGAGTCTGGCATGCCATCTGGACTAGTGAGTAGCCTGTCGTGTCCTATTCGAATGACCAGACGCACCTTCAGCTACGATGAGAACCTGGATGCCCCCATGCATTCACCTCCATCGGACATGACTGTCAACATGCTCTGGAACGACTCTGTGATGCCACAGCACAGGTTTAAGACGATGGCTGAGGTACAATACATTGTCTTACCTCGTTTAACAAATACATGATATCCTACAAGTCCTAAAACAGTCTTCCTTGCGGGGTTAGGAAGAAGACAGCGGTTGTAAGCCCCTGATGTTTGAGGTGCCTGCAGCAAACAAGCCTTATGTCCCGGTGGTGAGAGCAAAAGCCACGTTTCTGATGAACACACCGATGATCAGTAAGACAACAAATTTAACTCATTTCTGATAACACATTATTATATTTTGATGTTCCATCTGTTGTTCACCTATAGGCTATAGTTAGATTGTAAAAAAATGTGGGGAAATGTATAACGTTTGTTAATATTATTAATGTATTATTATTTTTCATTAGCCGATGTATTCATATGTTACATTTGTTGAATGTAGGTGAAGCGACCATACACGTCATCAAATAAAATAACTTTCCAGCTCTTTAAAAATTAAGCACCTTGTTTTTTAGATTGTTAGCAATTATCTTTGAGGATTTAATCATATATTTGCAAAGTATATTAGTCATGATGACATGATTCTGTCATTATTCTAACATAATGTTGTTTGCTTATGATTCCTGGTGTATGACCTTGCTGGTGTATGACCTTGACCTATTTAGCTATTGACAAATTGACTATTTTACTAAGTTGCTTTAGATAAAAGTGTCTGCCCCAGTAAATCACAGTAAGTCAAGTTACATTGTGAACATAACTAAGCACTAATGAGACTTTGAAAGCTATTGACTCTGCTTGTCCAATTGGGCACATGAGTTTGCTAACACTTCTAAATAAATCCTCTAAAATGTACAGTATGCGATGGAGCGCAGTACACTAGAAGAGGTTACTTTAACCCTGCTTCAGTCTAATTATCCTATTATCCCATAGAGCAGACACAGGAGGACCTCCGGGGGTTTGAGCACCAGGCAGGGCTGACCGACACTGGATACACTCCACACAAGGGCCTCTCTGCCGAGGAGACCTGCTTCCACCGCCTGCCTGAAAGCACATTGCCAGTGAGTAAGGAAAGTCAGAAAGCCACATGATGTTATTTCAGCTCCAGGCCTCTTGTGTGTGATATTAACCTCTAGAAAATCTAATGACTGTATGACTAATGAATGTACTAGCTTCCTTACTAAAGTTAATTATGGGCAAACACTGATCAAAACACATCCACAAGTTATGCTTTTGACTATATTACTAGATTTGTTACCAGGTAACTATATTTGCTGTCTTCCACACATGCATTCCACAAACACTTGGCTCTCAACAGCAGTCAATATAAATACAATAAACCCATAATAGGTCTATACAGTATATACAATAAATACATTCAACACAAACATACAAACACACAGTTAACATGCAAGATAACATATAAGTAATTAATCCCTGAGGGGAATTCAGGTGCATGTTATTCTAACAAAGGTGTTGCCTTCAAAAATGTGCCATCTTTGTTTACGTCCAAATTCCATAACCCTTGTAAGACAATAAATATCATGCTGTAATACTAATGACCCGGCAGGCAATCACTGGAATGGATGAAAAGGTTTCCATGATGTTTTGTTCTCATAAACACACTTTGTATTATCAATGACAAGAGAATGCTTGATTTGTTGCCATTATAATGTTTCTACATGTTACAGTGTTTTTGGTAAGCAATGGCTTCAATAAGCAAATTATCTTCTGTTATTGTGACAGACAGGTAAAATATATATCAAAATAAATATCTGGGCTGAGGATTTGATTTAGAACCAAATATTGGTAAATGCTCTTTGCCCCTACTGTTATCAATAAACAGTCTGGCCTATTTACTATGTTAGGTACTAGCAATAAAGAATATGCCTATACGTTTTGAACAGCAGCATTCAGTAACTAGCACAAATCACATTCAGTATAGCCTATATATTGCTGATATATTTTAAATGTTAGGTAGGCTCCTGTCTCCATTCTTAGTAAACACATTACGTAATCGCTTCTGTTTGTTCTAGATTGGAGCAATTTGTTTTACATTGTTGCCAAGTAACGCCTACTAATGTGACGAGCCCCCTTGTTGGCCCAAAAGGACCAATCGCTGAGCTTCTAACAGCAGGAGTAATAGAGGCCGAAGTACTTTGTGTTGTACGTTTTGTGCTGTCTGAACCAGTTTGCCCTTTAATTTACTGAATTCATTAAATATGGGTAGAATAATCCAGTGGACAAGACTGGAAAGTCAAAAAAATCTCGTCATTAAAAGGTTGGTCCAAATGTTAACTATTTGGTCATATATTGTTGTCGGTACGATCTGGACTAGACTGCTAGCTAGCATTAGCACTGCCGTACACGCATCCTTCCTGGTTGCTAACAAGTCAGCAGGATAGCCTTAGCATAAGGCACTTTTTGTTTGTTATGAAGTGTCTGTTAAATGTACATTATCGTGTATTTTAGTGTATACTACACTGCAGTATTCAGATGACACTGCCCACTCATTTTATATACTATATTATGTATTGTATACAAGTCAGCAGGATAGCCTTAGCATAAGGCACTTTTTGTTTGTTATGAAGTGTCTGTTAAATGTACATTATCGTGTATTTTAGTGTATACTACACTGCAGTATTCAGATGACACTGCCCACTCATTTTATATACTTATATATTATATATTACTGGCCGGTATACGAGTTAATTAAACATTTGCTTAGCTTTTCTGTAAACACTGGTTTAATCATAACTTGATAAACATACTACCCGTACTCTAGAGATTTAGCTCTTCAGGACGTTGCTGTTTTGTTTTAAACAAATGCGGAGTGTTCAACACCTCAAAGTAACAGATACGATCTGATGTTCCAGAATGGCATGTACGATATATGTGGTGGACAGTGTGTTCAGTTACTGATTCCCTTGCCCCTCCCTGATTACAACACTACTTTTAAAATAGTGGAACATGCCAACTGGTTCCCAGTCTCGTTTTACAGTAGATATTTGGTGCACGACCAAAACTAGGAAAGTTTATACAAAATAAATCAAAATTAGACTAAATAATAGTATACCTGGACTATGGGCTAGCCACCTTTTTATTGTACACTACTGTACACTGCAGTTGCAATAGCCTAAATGGATTTGAGTTTTGAAGGTAATTTACATTTATGAGAATATCACTACAATACATGGAGGTTTAACACCACAGAAAATACCATGACAGAGATTGTCAGTGGACTATGAAGGCAGGGTCTAAAATGTATGTTTACTGGCTTTCATCTCTTTATATTAGTTTAATTCGCCATTTTGGCTCTTGCGGTCCCATACGAAAAACATCTGACATCTGTTATGCAGTATTATCATACAGTATATTGTCCTCATACTGATATTACAGCCCTAGTGAGAATGTTTACTAAGCAGATTAGTGGCACTTTGCCTTATGTTCAGTGTGCTTTGTTTAGCTTTTTGGAGAGCACAGCTCTCTTATTTGCTCTGTCCCACCTAGCCAAATCACAATCCTCCCATATGCACAGGGGCAATAGTGGCCAAAGATTTGGGATGCACTTGGTGCTGGTTTATTTGCATGTACAGAAAAAACACGTCAGTTATTTAATTTGTTATCACAGAATGTAGCCTACCTACGATTTGCTCTTACTGAAAGCATGCATCTGCTGTGTTTATGTGCAGAGCAGTGGTCCTCAGCCCTGTTCCTAGGACTAGGGATAGCACCAATGCTATACTGAGATCGGAAATCGGTCAGATACTGACTTAAATAGCTGTATCTGTGGCAATTAGACAGTTGTAAGCGATCTATGGGGCTAATCCAATTAAATGAATGTACATGCGTAGGTCTAACTAACAGACTTAAGCTTTGTCTAACCTACCCAGGCCACACTATCAGCAGCAGGTTGCTCAAATGCATCAAAGTCCTAAACTAGAGTGTAATTGACTTTGCAACTATACTTAAACCAAACCACTCAAACTAATGCATACCATCAATGACAACATTATATTATTTCCTTATATTTGTGTATATATTGCCCATGTTTCATTATGTTTTACAGAGTTAGGAAAGCAGTGTTCAAGCCTGATGGTTTCTTACATCCAACTTCCCAGTCTCTTCCTCAGTCACAGTGAGGAATTTAACACTTGGATCAGATCGGTAGTTACCATCGGCTAATACGCAAAGTGAAGGTATCCCTACTAGGGGACCCGCTGCCCTGCATGTTTTTTACTGTGTTTCTCTGCTGCAACACACATGATTCAAATGAATGGGCCATTATCAATCGTTTCCAGAAGTCTGATAATTACCCATTCATGTAAATCAGGTGTGTTGGAGCAGAGACACATCTAAAACATGCAGGGCAGAACACCGCAAGCACTATAATGAAGGACCATTGGTGCAAAGCAAGGAATAATGACTAGAAATGTGCGTAAACAACCCTCACAAGTGTGGATCACTGCTTAAAGGTATCGTCAGCCATTTACAAGCTAAATACACTGTTAAAAAAAATTAAAAAAAATTATATATATAATCTCTCTCATATTCAACAAATATCGCCTTGCCTTTCGCTGTCTTATCGTTATGTGCGCGTGGGAAAACATCTGACACTTGTACACAGCCATTGTTAACACAGCCGTAGCACTGCGCCTTTCCTCACAATGCATTTCGAAGTGCGAGGCGGTGCCGCCGCAGAGGACCGCGGAGCGATACTGTTTTGATTTGAGCTCGAAGTTGGCAAGAATGACTGACCCTGACTTTAACTTCCTTCCCTCCCTCCCTCTCTCCCATTACAGAAGTTGAGAATGCCAAGCGGGGACTTCAAGGAGGACAGGCTTGCAACATCAGCTCAATCCACCCCTTGCGGCACCCCTACTGTTACCCCCAGCGTCAGTCCCCAACCGTCACCATCACTTACTCGCAGGTGTGTGTGTGTGTGCGCATGTTAGCACCACAACTGATAGCTAATGTTATCAGATACGGTGTGATTTCATGATGTCAATGTGCCTCCACAACATTGGTAGTAGTGGATTTAATGATGTGAAATGACACGGGGAAAAGTATTGAACTCGCTTACTGAAATATGGACTATGAAAAAAGGACTCTGGTATAACTGCTAATTATTGTTGGTGTGCAGGAGCTGGTCCAACCTGTGTGCTGTGCCTGCTCAAGCCGCACCAGAGCGCAGCCGTTCCAACCCCACCCTGAGCATGGGAGGAAACGAGGGCAGCGGTGGAGACAGGTGGAGCTTCTTTGGAACCCGGCCAATTGTACAGAAGTCTCCAACTGACCCAGGCTCTGAAAGTAGCCCAGGTAAATATTCTACAGCAGCCCTAGTTAGGGCTGGGCGGAATGCGCAAAAATGGATATCACCATATTTTTTAAGGCTTACCGGTTTCACTGTGTATATTATTAGACTAAGATAAAACCTTAGTTTTATCGATGGTGTGGCAAGTTTCTCGAATATCTAATCCAAGAGTTCTCAAAACAAACTTTCAGCTGTTGCACGACTATATCTGGCTACAAATTTAAGCTTTCAGTTGACCAGTCAGATATGCATTCCTAAATGGAGCAAAGCTCACATGTAGACCTTGCTTACAACCGGCTTCAGAGCCGCCGTCTGCTTGAATCGCATCAGTGTACCGCAACGAGGGGCGGTGTCTGAGCCTTTGTGAGTTCTCATTGTAAGGTTTCTATTGGAATGCCCTGCTGTAAAATCGAGCGTGCCTGGTACGCTCAGTTAATGGGTCAATACACTGTTACAGCATTCTGTACAATACAAACAAATACAATATGCATTAAAGCTGTGGTTTCAGCTGCGCTACCGTATGGCGGTATGTGAAAGATTCACACCGTACAGGTAATTAAAGCCGGTATACCGGATGAAACAGTATACCGCCCTAGCCATAGCCATCCGTAGCCTCATAAGCTGCGTTTACATTGCTTTATTGTTCCTTTTGGAAATTCATTAGACTCCGATTGAAGATTCCGGTTACCTGTTTACATTGGATGTCATCTAATACTGTCTGATATTTACATGTGTCGTCACAATTTGGAAAATCAGAGTAGATGTTTAACATGTACACATTATATAGGTAATGTAAACGGTCCCGCTAGCAGGAAGGCTAAAACCAGCTAGCCTCTGCTGCAGGCACGTCGGGTATTTTATTTTGTCCAGACGGCAATGTAAATACCACCTTGTCATTCACAAAACGGTAGACTATTAGTTTAGACTTGGGGCATACGCAGAAGAACGCAACCGGTAGGTAAACGGGTTACTACCCCTCTGCATCCGAATGAAATGTAAATTGGTTTATGACTCTTTGAATTGAGGTGTTTATGGAGCATTTGGATTCTGTTGAGGCTTTTAAACAGATTTCAGTCTGAATATTAGTGCATGTTGTTGATGCTAATTTGATGTGGCATAGTTCAGATAAGTATGAACCTAATTGATCAGATTGGGTAGGCATATTTGTCACTTTAGGTTATTTCTGCCGACACCACAGTCGGCAAAAATTTTATTGAACAACCAAATGGAATGTTTCCCAGAAAAACCACAGAGTGGTAAATTCCTAACTTAATGGCTATTGGCCAATGGACTACTTATTTGGTCTGCGTTCTCTGGGGGACCAACACATTTGACTGTTCACATGGTACTTTACTGCCAATCACCTCTGTCCTTTCCTGTGGCAGGCTTCACTCTGCAGTCCTACTTTGGCCTCCATAAGTCGACCACCATGGACGCCATAAAGACCCAGGTGAATCTCAAGGTGGAGGACCCCGCCAACTTCATGCCCCCAAAAATTGAGATCACGGGCACGGAAACCAAGCGGGCGCCCCCACGGCCACACAAACTGAAACCCCGGGACATGAATGTTCTGACGCCATCGGGCTTCTGATCTAACCTAGCCCCGAATTCACCCCCCAACCTCCCTACGCAATGCCAGACCTCCCCCCTACCCCCAGTCCCCAACGCTTCCCAGCGCTCTCCCATCCCCTCCCAGAGAGATGGAGAGGACTGAAGTCTAATGAGTCGTGGCTCCCTTATAGGCCTTTGCCCCCGGGATGCCTCTCGCATCTTTGCCCCCTGCAACCCCTGGATGCAGGGGGCAATCTCTTGCAAATGGCCACATTTTCTCTGTCGTCATTCAACAGGGCACTGCATTTTCTCTGTTTACTTTGACTCATCTGTGGTGGTCTTGCTTTGCCTTGTTTGCATTCCATTGTCAGTGATGGCACAATATTGACAGTTGTTTCTGTATTATAGATCCTTTGCTGAAGTTGGTCATGTGTGGTTGTTTCATTTACCTCTGATTAAAATCTGATGTTTAAACATGCATTTATTAAATGCTTCAGTGAGCAGTGTTTTTCTTTAGTTCTTCCAAGAATTTAGCATTGTGGTATAATTGCTATTGTGCCTACGCTGAACTGACTTTTGGCTTTTTATTTGGCTTTTTATTTTTATTGTTATTTGAAAGCATTCTTTTATGTTTGATGTACATTTGAGTAATATCAGTATTTAATGTTGCTCTGCCTTAAATTACACTTTTCTTAATAGTAGCTATATGGTTAATTAATGTTTTCATTTACATAATAGTTTAACCATTGTAAACCTATAATTTTGAATATTGTTTTATTAAATGTTTATATATGTATACGTACATATGTAAGTACGTACCTAAAAACAACCTAGAATACATTTAGTTAATAAATTGCACAAGGGAGTTTGTCTCCCACTCTCATCCTCTAAATAAATCTGATAGGGGAACATTTATCTCCTGGTGGTTTATTCTGATATGGTGGTCAAGATGTTTGTGTGAAAGCTGTACATATAAGATAATGATATACATGTAGAATGTTCTATTATGTTTTACATTTACAGTATATTCTATAAATTTTTTTTTAAATATGCAGTGATCTACATTTTTTCCGCAGCTTTACAGGTGCATCTCAAACTACAATATTGTGGAAAAGTTATGTAATTTCAATAATTCAATTGACAAAGTGAAACTTGTATATATTGTGTCTTAATAACACAGTGAAATAGTTCAAGCCTTTGTTTGTTTTACTCTTGATTATTACAGCTTATAGCTCATGAAAACACCAAATTCAGTATTTCATAAAGTTAGAATATGACTTAAGTTTTCAGCCCATAAAATGCAGATTTTTATAAAAACTAATTTTGTCAATATTAACACCAGCATTGATGTGTCTCATTACAGATTGGTCTTATTACTTAATTAACAGTTCAAAAAACACATTTTAGTGTGCAGTTACACTGGCTCAGGAAAAATTTGCATGTGTTTTGAGTTAATTAACTGATTACTGTGACACCTTCAGTCCATTGCTGCGTTCACATGTGGTCGTGTTTACCATGTTTACAAGAAGAGTCCATGTGAACGCCTCTAACTTATGGTATTCACTACGTCGTCAAGTGGAACTTTACTGAAAGCTTCGAGTTCCATTTGAACGCAGCATAGCCTACAATATTTCACTATATCACAATATTATAATTTATAGCCTACCAAATTTCATGAGCTGTAAACCGTAATTATCAACTTTAAAACAAACACAGGTTTGAACTATTTCACTTTGTGTGTATTTATCCATCCATCCATCCATCTTCATCCGCTTATCCAGAGTCGGGTCGCGGGGGCAGCAGCTCCAGCAGGGGACCC
>JAODTR010006721.1:0-10636 GCA_025399935.1 Amblyopsis rosae | reverse complement strand
CAGAACCCCCTAAACATCCCAAGACTACCCCCCACCCACACACCCCCCGCACCCGCACTATTGCTACGTCTCTCCATCTCCACCTCAAAACTCAATTAGTAAATTAGTTCCGGCTCGCTAAGCGATAAACCGTGTACAGGGAGCGCGTAAACACACATTCACACGCCATTAGGGCTCCACATAGCAACGCATAGTGTACAGGTAGACACACACGCACGCACGCACGCACGCACACACACACACACACACATCCACACAGTCCACTCAGTGAAGTGTGACCACGTTAAAATTACAGGTCTTTGGTGAATTAGCTCTTAATACTTTTTCCCCCCACTTTCTCATATTGTGGACGCTCATTCCTTTGTTGGATTCTACACTTACTACACATACTCTAACACCACAGACACACCATATATGAAACACAATAACAACAGCCCAATAACAACCGCCTTTTTGCTGTTGTTGTAGGTGTGGTACATTAATACTTGGATGGATATACATTCAGAGAAAAGGAGAAGCTATTTAAAAATAAACTGGTAAAAATGGTGACAAGATAAAGGTGAGAGAGAGAGAGAGAGAGAAGACTTACTGTGAGTAAAGACAGATCTTCAAGTACCGTTGTACCCCCCCACACCCCATACATTCACCACACAGCACTAACATACCACTGGGCTACTTGGTAGCAAGCTTTCAAGGTCTTTAAAAATTAAAACAGTCACTCTCAGACACACACACACACACACATTGCTGGGTGTTGTCAGTGTGTGTTGACCGCGGCTAAAGCACTTAAGCTGCTGTAATTAGCATGATCGCCGTGGCGACAGAAGATGCTTTCTTTTATCCCTTCACTTCAGAAGACGGCATGACAAGCTATTACACACGCACGCGCACACACACACACACACACACACACACACAGATTTACCAGTGTTGTTGAAGTGAATGTGAACTGGATGGGAAACAGACAGACAGACACACAATCAGACAGGCAGGCAGACAGGCAGGCAGACAAGACAGACATGCAGACAGACAGACAGGCAGGCAGGCAGGCAGACAGGCACACAATCAGAAAGGCAGGCAGACAGACAGGCAGGCAGACAAGACAGACATGCAGACAGACAGACAGGCAGGCAGACAGGCAGGCAGGCAGGCAGGCAGACAGTGGTGGAAGCAGGCCAGGTCTGAACAAAGAACTACAGTTACACTGTGCCCTAGCTCTTCAGCTGCTGTGCACACACACACACACACACACACACAGGGAGAGGGAGCCCAGAACCCTTGCTGTCTTGGGGTGCCTGTGTGTGTGTGTGTGTGTGTGCGTGCCTGCGTGTGTGTGTGTGTGTGTGTGTGTGTGTGTGCGCGTGCCATCAAGCCATCAACCAGCCAACCCCCCCATACACAAATACTATGGGAAATAACTAGAGGAGGAACTAATGGGTTCAGGGGCCTCAAGGGCGGTAGAAAGGTATTGGAATACGTGGAATCATGCACAAAATAGTGCAAAACTGAAAAGAAAATGGCTATGGCTAGTTTACTCTTTCACATCTCTCACTCTCTGTCATCATCACTTAGAGGGCTTTGTAACCCAACCGCAAAGTGACCGTTCAAAAGTTTGTAATTACCAGAGCATGTCTGTTTCACTGTAGCATTCATGCATGACAACACAACACTATACCTAAATTACAATGAGACTCAAACCACATCATTCTACTTGTACATCTTAGTTCGTATAATTAAACTAAAAGAGTCTTCTGGTCTCTTTTTCAGACAAGATGCTAATGTATGACAAGGTGCTAGTGCGCTAATTAGCATGCCTGCTAACAGACATGGGTGTTCACACCTTAGAAGATGACGCTACTATTATTAGCCATGAGTTAGCTGCCCTGGTTAGTGAGAGGTTACATCTTGAAGGTGGGGATTTAGGGATTCTGGTTCATATATTAACTCGATCAAAACAAAAACACCTCTCCCGTATATGCCATAGGGTGATCCCTCAGTAGCTCCGCCCCCCACACTGGACAAGCAAATTTAGTCTAAAAGTTATCAATTTAGCCCGGACAGGATTCCCGCATTAAGACGCCACTGTATAGGAAAGAAATACCATTACCTACACACACACACTTTCTCTCACACAACAACCAACACTTCACATCACTTCACAACACAACAGCTTCATGGAATGCACAGACACACACACAGAGATTTTGCATCCCTTATGTGTGTTCACTCTCTGGTTGTCTCTTTAACAAAAGGTGACAACCAATATGACCAGAATACTTAAGACTGCAAACTCCCCATTTACACACAAACAAAAACACACGCATTCAATATATACATATTTGTTTGTATTTCCAATTAATATAGCCTGAGCTGTGTAGAAAGTAAGGGTGCACAACACATTTTCATAAACCCATGTTTTCCTAAATATTTCAAGGTCATTCATCTATGAATAAAAAACATGGTCCAATTTAACCCGAGTTCTGAATAAAGATTAAACAATTAGATAATCACAGTTGTAATCACCATACACCTTCCTTTTTCACAGTTATCAAGACACAGTTGAGAGACAGAGAAAGAGAGAGAGAGAGAGATCCATATTATTATTATTATTATTGCTGTGACTGCATCCTTTAAAGGTATAGTCAGCCATTGCAAGCTAAACGTAAGCTGATACACTTGCATTTAGCTACTGTAGCTTACCGTTCCCTGCGCATGTTGAAAAAATAATCTGGTACTTCTGCGCAGCCCTGGCTCCGTATAGGAACACAAACAAAGCAGCGAACCCCGCTCACAACAGCAAAGCACTACGCTTTGCTTCACAATGCATTTTGCCGCGGAGGACTGCGGAGCGATACGTTTTGATTTGAGCTTGAAGTTAGCTAAGGAGTTAAGGATGACTGACCCTGGTGTACCTTCAAATGATACAGAATGTTACTGTTCTTATTGTCATCACCACTGGTGTTATTACTGTGGGACTATTTGTTCTATTGTTTGTAATATTGCTGTCCTTATTGAGGACTACCTGGCCTCTAGCTTTGGCAATGCTGTTGTAATGACTAAACTGAACTAGAACTGTGGGAGAGAGGGAGAGAGAGGGAGAGAGAGGGAGAGAGAGTGAGAGACCCACCCAGTGTTTGTTCTTTAATTGTTTCTGCAGTGCACTGGGACTCCTGTGTGTGCTTAATCTGTATGCACATGCAGTCGGTGTGTATGTGTGTATATTTGTAGGTGTGTCGGTGTATTAATGTGTAGGTGTGTGGGTGTGTGGGTGTGTATGTGTGTTAATGTGTGGGTATGTATGTATGTGTGCATGTTTGTAGGTGTTTCGCTGTATTAATGTGTAGGTATGTATGTGTGTAGGCGTGTATGTGTGTAGGTGTGTTAATGTGTGGGTATGTATGTATGTGCGTATATGTGTAGGTGTGTGGGTATGTATGTGTGTAGGTGTGTATGTGTGTTAATGTGTGGGTATGTATGTATTTGTGTATGTGTGTAGGTGTGTGGGTATGTATGTGTGTAGGTATGTATGTGTGTAGGTGTGTATGTGTGTAGGTATGTATGTGTGTAGGTGTGTATGTGTGTTAATGTGTGGGTACGTATGTATGTATGTGTGTGTGTATGTGTGTATGTGTGTAGGTGTGTGGGTGATTGGGTGCGTGAGTGGGCTTGTGTGTGTCTAAGGTGTGAATAAGCCTCAGTAGCGTGTGTGTGTATGTGTGTGTGCGCGCGCGTTAGGTCCAGGTGCTGGGACCTATGCGTTTCCCTGGACAGGGAATGCAGGGGTCCCTGGACTCCCCTATACCTCCTGCTAACGAGCAGACGTGCAGACACACACCGCATCAATCGAGGGGGGGTTGGGGGTGGGGGGGGTTAGGGGTCGCCTGGCGCACAGATAGCCAGCCGCTAAGGACCTAGCACCTCAGGGCATGATCCACACACACACACACACACACACACACACACACACACACACAGATCTCATCTGCATGCAGCCCTCAGAATAACTTGGTGCTTCCACACATATTAAAGAGGCAGGCCTTCACCGCACTGCTAGCATCAAACCGAAATATATACTGTATAGTGTAGCCACAACAACACAATGTACTGTATACAGTAGGGCTGGCCACAAATATTAGATTATTCAGGTATTCGTTCGTTGGGCATATGGGTAATATTGGGATTCGAGTATTCGTTTTTTTCACATTATGCATGCATGTTTTCCCATTAATCCCTACTGTCTCCATATAAACCCACATGTTGACATGTAATTGCCTGCCCTACACTGTGTCATCAACACAATTGATTGCAATTGGCTCCGTTTGTAAGAAGAGAGAGAGGCTATTCATTCAACACACACTCTCATTGGCTAATACAGGAGGTATATGCTATTTGACAGCTCCGACTGGGTCATTTGATTTTGAGTGCATGGCTAAATTTACATGTGTGCTTGCTGGAATCAAAGATTACTTCTTAATTGAGTGTTTTCAATGGTATTTTTGAGAAAGAGTATTTGAATACTCGTTCGGAAATAACCTCAAGTATTCGAAACCTGTAAAATAGTATTCGGGACAGCCCTAGTATATGGAATATAGTGTAGACTAGCTACTGTACAACAACATGCAGTATCCCAACAACACAATGCACTGTATACAGATTAGCGTAACCTAGCTACTGTACGACAACAACATACTGAATGTCAACAACACAATAGACTGTACAGTATACAGAGTAGCATAACCTAGCTACAACAACATGTTGTACGTTTTTGTCTCTATTGCTACTAGTCTCCTCGTTCATGACAACTGTGCTGTTTTTATAGATAATCAGTTAAAAATCTAGCTACACATTCATCCCATTATAATGAATGGTGGGGCGCTACAGGCTGAGTGATGTACTGCAAAGATGGCGCACAGCGCTGTGTTCAAATCCATTCTTGAGAAAAGCCATGGGTGACAACAAAGGGGTTTGTCCATACAGTCTATGGTTGTATGTGTTCTATGTGTAACTGTATGTTTGTATATCTACCTGGTTAAATAAAGGTTAAATAAAATAATAAATGTATCCCAACAGCACAATAAATACAGAGTAGTGCAACCTTACAACAAAATTAACAGAGTATCGTAAGCTAGCCACAACAAACGCCCTATAGCAGCACATTATTGTAATATGGAAGTTAGCTACAAAAATAATTGATAATTAATGCAACTGTTCAATTAGCCGTGTTATGTGCTTGTTGTACCGTGGGCAACACTGTCTATAGTATCATAGGACACACGCATGTGTGCACATTCGGCTAACTATCAGATTAATTACAGCGGAGGTGCGCTTAACATCTGGTCTTAAGTCAACCCAGCCATGGGAGCATGTTTGCGTGTGTGTGTGTGTGTGTGTGTGTGTTTGTGCGTGCGCTGTAGTGACAACAGTATTTAAGCATTTCTTCTAGCCAGGCAGATCTGAAGATCTGATTGAACTACAGGTTACAGTTACACACACACACACACGCGTGTGCAAACATAACATTGCATTGTCTTGTCCATGACATAGCACTCCTTTCATCAACATCTGCAAATCATTTCAAGAATGAAGCAGTCTGTGTGTGTATGTGTGTGTGTGTTTAGGGGAGAGGGGGTACAAAGTGATCTAAGTGAGTATTTGTGTTCATGCGTCATTATGTCGGCCTGTGTGTGTGTGTGTGTGTGCGTGCATGCGTACTGTATGCGCGAGAGAGAGCGTGTGCATGAATTATTCAGGTCCAGGGAGAGGGCAGCATGCCGTGGTAATGAGGTGGACATGCATTGATACCAAATGTAGCTGGTGGGAAGCTATCGATCCCCCACTGTAGAAAGGAAGAGGCTGTACGACAGGCAGGCAGACAGACAGACAGACAGACAGACAGGCAGGCAGGCAGACACTGGTTTAGACAGGCAGAGAGAGTGAGACAGATATGCAAGCATACAGACAGACAGAGAGACACTGGTAAATTAAAAGACAGGCAGGCATACATACATACATGCATGCATACATACACACACACACACACACACACACACAATTATCATCCCATTTAAACATCGTGAATCCATTCGTATCTCCCTGAAGAGAAGAAGGGATCAATTTGTTATGCATAGTTAAAAGGAGGGAGGTGTGTAAAAATGGAAACTACAGTATGAGGAGATGGTTGGGGACTGGAGCAAAATGAAGGACATTGCCAGCGTTCCCCACAACATAAAGTCAGTGTGTGCTAATGACAAGTGTTGCGGTTGTAAGGCTAGCCATAGCTACACCTGTCATGGAGTCCTAACTGTCACAATGCTACTAACAGCAAAAAAAGAAAAGAAAATCTGCATTACAGTCCAGATCATTGTCACAGTGAACAGGTTCCTCTCTTGTTGACACTGTCCAGCTAAGGTGTCAAATCCCAGACACTGAGACTGGATAGAAGGCCACAGTCTCCCTGGTTAGCTTGGCGTATGCACCACTGGAACACTGGAACACTAGCTGCGTTTACACGGACCCTATTAATGCTATTGGAATAAGGTTAAAAGCCCATCCCGAAAGAAAATGCTCCATATAAAACACCATGATCGGAATAGAGAGCCCAACCCGATTGGAACGTCATTCCGAAACAAAGAGGTATATAACCCGCTACATAACATGATTCATAGAAGAATTACATCCTGGTTGCGTTCTTATGCACAAGTTGTCTTACATTTTGTGTGATGCCGGTAGGCTATTCTGCACATCCACAGCCACTGTACAAAGTCTGGACAAACCAATTGCAACACACACAAATAAGTGAATGGGAGTTAGTAGTACGGTGACTTCTGGAGCCGTAAAGGTCTCAACCAGTCACTCATATAGCCTCACTCTCCGACGTACATATAACTAGAAGCTAGCCGGTTTTAGCATTTTGCTATCGGGACATGTTACATTAATGTGTGCATGTTCAACATCTATTCCGATAAGTTGTGACGGCGCATGTGAACACCAGGTCCGATTAGGTGACATCCCATGTAAACAGCTAACCCAAAATCGTCATTCGGAAAGACAAAAAAGTGCCCATGCAAACCCAGCTACCGACGAGGCCCTGAAAAACTTAAACGCCCACATTGGGATAAATGGTCTACACTTAGAGCCAATCATGCCCAAATCTCTCTTTCTGCCTTTCACACTGAGGCAGCAATCACTCTCTCCCCCTCTCTCTCTCTCACACACACACACATGCACGCATGTGCACGCACGCACATGCACACACACGCACGCACGAGGCAGTGACTTCAGCCCTCTCCTTCACCTGAACAGACCAGCAATTAGCCTGTGACAGCAGACAGGCTAAAAACAGCCGTACAATTACTAGAGGCTGGCGGGGGAAAACGCACGATGCCTCCCCTTCGCTCAGTTTTCAGCCGTTTGTTGAAAGTATGCAATCCAGCATTTTGTCTGTACCGCACTGTAGCATTCACCTAAAACGGTCAGTCGCATTTTTGTGGTTTCGGCACAAAACAATCTCAAATTTCATTTCAAATACAACCACATAGAAAGTCATTAATTATAATAAATGTATATACTGTTTTTAAAATGATATGTTGATGACCCTGATTTCTTCAAGGCCTTATTGACGTTAGCACAGTATTTCCACATGTAAACTAACTCCCAATCAGACTAGCTTGTACACACCCACTCCAAAACAATCTGGATAGCAGCCAAAACGTAGCACGCACCGACACACACACACACACACACACACACACACACACTCTCTCTAATGAAGCCCCGGTAGTGTGCAAGAGTGGTGGCGAGCGGTGCGGATCGCCGAGGACCAAGAGGCTCACGTGCAGCGTCGCGAGTGCACGTGTGCACGCGCGCGTGTGTGTGTGTGTGTGTGTGTGTGTGTGTGTGTGTGCGCGCGTGCGAGTGCGTCTCCGGCGGGATAATTAACGGTGCTCCACGGCAGCTGAGCATGCCAGATGTAGTGGGAGACAGATATGGGAGAGGAGCGATAGGCGGAGGTGCAGGGGAGAGCAGAGGGGGAGCGACCCAACGGAGAGGAGGGAATGTGGGGAGGGAGGGAGGGAAGGAGGGAGAGAGGGAGGGTTATTGGATGACAGGAATTCTGCCTAGGCTACATTACAGCTGAACACCGCAATACAATGTGACACAGAAACGCCACTGAATCGTCTGGTCCCGTGTGGCGAAACGGTGCGACCTCTAACCCGGTGTGTGTTTGCGTAACGCGGTGTCCTACGCGCTAGCTTTGTTCCCGACAGCAAGAGCAAAGATGCGTGGACGAATCAAGCAAATGCAGACATGCTCAGCGCACGCCGCTGCATGGAGAGCAGTGTTGCTACATGCTCAGCGCACGCCGCTGCATGGAAAGCAGTGTTGCCTTAAACCACAGTTTTACCCATCCGACAAACGAGCTAATAAGCAATGCGTTGTGTGGTGTATTGTGTATGTGTACAATACACGGGGGGGGGGGGGGAATAAAGGGAGAGCCGAGCAGCGAGACAACAACAAGCTAAGCGTGAAGGAAACAACAGAGAGAGGGATGAAATAAAAATGAGAAGCGACAAGAGATAGAGAGGAAGCAAAACAAAACGGGGGTGGAGGGGAGAGAGAGACGGGAGGAATGTGAGGTCTCCCCCGCTGTGGCCGGTACTGTCACCTCGAGATCCCGCGCGTGTGTTGGTGTGTGTGTGTGGACGGGGGACAACAGAGCAAAGCACCTTGGGAAATTACAAACGCATTGATTTATCTCAGATGAGGTGTCTGTATGTCTCCCATGCTCTGGGTGTGTGTGTGTATGTGTGTGTGTGTGCGTGCGTGCGTGTGTAAGATAGCGAGAGATGGCCTTTGCAGTGCAATAAAGAGTAGTCTGGTCAACAGCTGTTTACAGACAGAGGACAGCGTTGTTACAACCGCCATGTATCTCGCTCTCATTTCAAAAGGCCTTCGCCCCATATCCCCCCCATCACCCCTGTCGCTTACGGTGTAATTAAGAACCAAAGGCAATCCTCCAACTTCCCAGCATGGGGTCCAATCAAGGCTCATGCTGTGCTATCGACTCTCAACCATCTCTCTCGCCTGCCTGCCATTACACCTGTGAGACACATTGACACGCCGGTATTCTGGGGTGTTTTTACAGCGGTCTCGCCTACTTTACATTAATATTTGGGCTGGCAAAGTAAATGTGTTGTTATTACAGTATTTACTACAGTTTCATTAGCTTTGATGTTATTATTGTAATCACAGAATATAACATTAAACAAAATATTAAAAGGCAGGGTTAGTCATTTTCGAGAATGCTTGCTAACAATATACCTCCGCACGTCCGCGGAGCAGCTCTACACATTGAAACGCATTGTGAAGCAAAGCGTAGTGCTGCGGCTTTGTTGAGCTGAGCGGTGTTCACCACTTTGTTTATGTTCCTATTTACGCCGCTAGTTCTGTGTAGAAGTGTCAGATTATTTCAACACGCACACGGTAAAATAGCGATATACTAGGAGATATTTGAGGAATTTGACTAAATATGTATTATCTTACAAATTAGCTTGTAATAGCTGACTATACCTTTAAAGTGTGAAGTTTTTCTTGTATATTCTCTTTTCACACAACACAGTGTATTATTTATACTGTACATGTTTATTATTTTTACTGTTAATATTCTAGAATATTCAGGAGCAATAGAAATCTGAAACCACATTATTTAACCATATTGGCAGCGGGTCCGTGCGTGCATGCATGCATGCATGCAGACTCTCTGTTATGGTTTTAATTTGTTTATTTGTTTGTGAGAGTATTTCACATTACCTCCCTCTAGAACTGTCAGTTCAAACAAGGCGAGCAAGGTGACCGTGAAACGCACACACACTCACGTGCACTCTCTCTCGAGCGCACTTGTTTACATGCAGTCGTGTACTTGGGTGGGGGTGTGTCCCAGTAATTAACACTGGCCGCTAATGAAGTCCAGCTGCTCAGCGAGAGGAGAGTGCATGAGCCAAAATATGCCAGAACTGAAGTCATTCCTCCATCGTGACTCCATAGCTCTCTTCCTCTCCCTTCTCCGCTTTCATAAACATTATAATTTTTATTTAATCATTATTATTATTATTAATATTATTATTACCATTATTGTTGAAGGATTGTTGACAGTATTTCAGTAAGAAAAAAAGGTACAGTGATGTTTGTGCCCAGGTGTCTGTCTGTGTCTCTGTCTGTCTCTCGCACTCACGCACACACATGCCATCTCTTGCAACACACACACACACACACACACAGGCACGCAGACACACCTGTGTCGTGTGTAGCAGTTATCATGGAAGAATAAACGTGTGCAGATTTGCACTGCAAGTCAGCTTCACATAGACCTGCATAGGATACATAACATAAGCCAACACGCACTGATTAATGTGCACCTGGCTCCCTTGACCCTTAAAACACAGTACACACACACACGCATACATTTCTGCATAATGTGTTCACCCCACCCCCCCCCCCCCTCTCTAAATTCCATTCTGCTTCATTGGCATGGACGTTCAAAGACAATGTTGCCAAAGCACAGCAAACAAAACAAAGCACTACAAATAAGATACAGTCTGTCCAACCATTTGGACAGTGCACAACACAAAAACATTAA
>JAODTR010006720.1:0-10636 GCA_025399935.1 Amblyopsis rosae | reverse complement strand
GCACAAGGCTCCAGACAACACAGCCCTCAGGCTCATGGGGGCACCCAAACCTCTCCACCACGATAAGGTGATGGTTCTCGGAGAGGACAAATAGATCCTTGTAAAAGCAAAAAACATCATAAAGGAAAATTAAAAATGTTGATGTCAATGGGTCTCAGGCTTGAAACAATAAGCATTCTATTGAAAGCAAGGGTATGATCAAATATATTACAGTAAACATTATTTACTTTGATTTATTTATTTATGTTCCAATTATTTTGCTCACCTAAAAATGTGGGTGACAGAAATTCTTCAGTGTATAGCAAAAACAAATAAATTTTTGTGTTCTAATGTAATACTTTTTGAGAGGTTTGTAGTTAAGGCACAAAAAAACTTGAATCATGCTTTGTTCTAAATATCTGAAGTATAATGTTAATAATTAGGCATGTTTACATTTAAATTAAATGGCTATTAACAAAGAAACATTATCATATTACAGACATATGTTTATCAAATGATAAAGCTCTACTTGATTTTAGTTTTTAACAGTTTTCAAACTATCCCAAATCGAATTTAGCAGTGAGTGACAGCAAGGCTAGAGGTTTTTACAGTAATGTGTGGTGGTGGTGGGTTATAGACTTACAAATAAATGGGCAAATCCCTGTGACGTCACCTATAGCTTTATTCAAGAACGGGCAGCATGCCACCTGGTGGTACTGAAATGAAAATGTAATTTTAATATGATGCATTTTGAAACAGTCCTACTAATTATTCAATTGTATGTACTGTATGTATGTATGTATGTATGTATGTATGTATGTATGCGTATATATTTGTATGTTTTAATATACTTCTTGGCCAGGTTTCTCCTGTAAAAAATAGATTATTCTCAGTGAGATTGCCTGGTTAAATAAAAGTTAAAAAAATACTACAGTCTAATAGCCTAATTATGAAATTTTTTTAGTCTTAAATCTCGTGCATATGAAAACCACATGCGTACACGTGAGACGAGGATATGTAATTTGTTTTAGGATCGTCGTGTCATATAGCCTACTGTATGTAGACCTAAACCACACCACAAGACAACGTGTGCTAGAGTTGGAGTCGGATACATTATTCTGCCTTATTTTCTTGCTTGCTATTGTTTTGTAGGCCAAATAAAGTTTCCTCAATGGATGGCTATTACGTTTAGATTCACGCGTAGGTTTCACGTATTCGATTAACCACGTGGTATATGACGAAATGAATAGTTATCACTGGGCTACTGTCAGTGAGGTTGGACCGATAATAGGTCGCCGTTATTTTCTCGACTCTATGTGAAAATTGCCATTTAAAGTAAGTCAGTCATATGTCTTTTATCCAGTTTTATTTTTGTTTAAGTATCATTAAATTATCGTGTCACAGATATGGGGTAATATATCGATGTTCGAGTCTATTCCCGGTCTGGTATCATATGGCTAGCCAATGCTAACGTTAGCCACCCTTTAGCACCGAATGTATTTTCCGTACCGTACGGTACCATATGGTTTCATCTAGTTAGCTAGCAAGCAACTTCCAAGCATATCATATTAAGTGTTTAATATACATTGGAATTCTGACTTATATGTGTATACACATGCTACAGTATGGGAGGGAAAGTTGTGTTATTAAGAACATTAAGTCAAAAACAGCTGGTACTGTAGCTACGGTACCGGGCTCGTTACTATAATCACGTCAGACTAAATATACTGTGTAATTACTGTGATGTTGTCTCGTTGTTCGGAAATGTGCACATTATCTAAATTGTTTACGGTACAGTAGACTGCGAAATCAACATTATTTTACCTGGCTAGTGTACAGTAGCTTGTCTTTTCTGTTATTGTTGAGTACTAATTTCTTCTTTTTGTTCAAACAGGCGAGTCATTGACCACAGGTACTGCAGGAATCTGTCCTGGGACCATGTTGACTCGCTTGTTCAGGTTGCATGGCCTGCTGGTGGCTTCTCACCCATGGGAGGTGATTGTAGGCACCATCGCATTAACTGTCTGTCTCATGTCCATGAACAGCATCGCTGTCATCAACCAGGTGTGCAGCTGGGATGAATGTCCTAAACCGAAGGAGGTGAGTCTTGATAATGCACTCTGAGGAGCATCTGTTGTTCTGGACAGTGTATATAGAGACATTCCTGTCCCTTGTGCTCTTCCTCCAGAAGGTCCTGAGCAGTGACGTCATAATTTTAACAGTCACGCGCTGCATGGCCATTGTTTATATCTATTTCCAGTTCAAGAACCTTCGACAGTTGGGCTCTAAATACATACTGGGTCAGTATTCTTGGATTGTGGCAGTGGGCCCTGTGTTTTCTAATCTGTTAAAGGCATCATGCTCTTAAAGCAATGCTTCTATTTGTCATGAGTGTATCCTCTTTTTGATCTCTCCAGGTATTGCTGGCCTATTCACCGTATTTTCTAGCTTCATTTTCAGCACTGTGGTGATCCACTTTTTTGGGAAAGAGTTGACTGGCCTCAAGTAAGCATACTGCATTATTATCTAAACCAGTGGCTCGAGTGTTTCTAAGGTATCACCAAATAGTCTTTGGTTGACATTTTATCTATATTTACCTGCAGTGAAGCTCTACCATTCTTCCTTCTGCTTATTGACCTGTCCAAAGCCTGTGCATTGGCTAAATTTGCCCTCAGCTCAAACTCTCAGGTATGGCGGCATGTCTGGGATGTAAAAGAGACCTTACTGTTTATTCTCAACTGCAATACCCTATCTATTCATGTAGTACATACAGCAGAGGTTGCAGTTTTTTTTGTAAATATACTTGTATCTCTTTTATTTAGGAGGAGGTGAGGGAGAATATCTCCCAGGGCATGGCTATTCTGGGCCCCACATTCACTCTGGATGCCTGGGTGGAGTGCCTGGTTATTGGAGTGGGAACCATGTCAGGTCAGCCATGATAGACCTTTAGACACGCTGTTAACTAACCTACTAAATCCATCCTTATTTTGCATGCTTTGTCTTCACCATTTGCTTTGCTCTGAATTCCCTGAAACGGTTTGTGAGCCACAGTAGTATACAGTACTTGGTGCGGACAGCAATGAACTGCCTGTGTCCTGATTAGTTGAAGGGGGTATAGTCACCTGCTAGTGATTTAATTTACAGAACACTACTTTGAACTCCACAAATATTTGTATTAATAATACAAAAATTAAAATGTTTTAAGCTGTTGTTGTTGTTTAAGATACCTTTTTGTTGCTTTGCCTGGACTGGACACAAACTGGATTACCTCAAAATACAAAATCTATTCTCTTATTTTCTCAGGCGTGCCACAGCTGGAGATTATGTGCTGCTTCGGCTGCATGTCTGTCCTGGCCAATTATTTTGTGTTCATGACCTTCTTCCCAGCTTGTGTCTCTTTGGTTCTGGAGGTAAACCTGCTACTGCATAAACCATAGTAGTGACTGTAAAGGTATGCATGTCATCTCATGTAAATTCTGAATTTGCTCTGTGCGTGCAGCTGTCCAGAGAGAGCCGCGAAGGTCGCCCTATCTGGCAGCTGAGCCACTTTGCCTCTGTGCTGGCAGAAGAGGAGGACAACAAGCCTAATCCTGTGACCCAGAGGGTTAAGATGATCATGGTGAGAAGCGTTTCACTCCCTTTGTGCTGTTGCATCCCCAGAGCTCCAAGTCATCTCCCCGGCTTGCTTTTAGTGCGAGAGGAGCACCTGGGTACAGAAACTAGGGTTCCCACTTGGCAGGGTAGCTCTGGAATATCATGGAGTATGATAAAGTCTGTTCCAGACATGGAAATTGAGGGAATTTCTTAGAAATATTTGTGTCAAATCATTGAATATCAAGGAACGTTGTGCAGCAATTTTGAAATGCTGGCAGTTTTTTTACACAGACTGCCAGCCTAATGTGAATGGCATAACTAGGGATGGGCACGGTTACTCAAGTGCTCGTCTGTGACAGCAATGCTCGATCAGACGTTTTCATGATCGATGATTACAACGCAAGAATAACTGTGTGAATCAATTAATTGAATCTCTCAACTTAATGGAATGGGCTACGTATCATCATGATGTAATGTTACTGCAATAGTCTAGCCTGGAAGCATGACTTCCGGTAGTCCGGAACCAAACAGCTCAACATCGCTGTAGGTTTGATTGATGGTGTCTGGCCAAACAGAAAGCCAACGGCTCCATGGATTTGTTCCTATCCATGGTTCCTATATGCCATTTTGTCCGTCAAACAATACTTTCCTCCTGTCATCCCATCAACATCTCAGATAAACTTTCAATTGAATCATAACTTTATGAAAATTCAGTTCTTACCTTTTTCTGAAACCGGTAAAACTGTACGTCCAAACACATGGCGCGTGTTTTAAGGTAATAGACGTACCGGCATCTTTCTATATTTTCTCTCTCACTCCCTCTTGTTCTGCATTCTGCTTCTGTATTAATAACCCGGGCACTATACGGTATTCTAGTATTTTAGTAGATGCTTTGTGGATGTTTTGACCCAGCAATATAAGTGTGAGTCGTCCCCCCTTCCCCCAATTACTTGAATACTCACTGGTTTTCTCTGTCGGGTACTCGAGCAGTCAGAATGACTTAAATGCACATCCCTAATCACAAGCGTTTTCCTGAATGAACCGGTGTCTTCATTTGTCATCACAGTCTCTTGGCCTTGCTGTGGTTCACGCCCACACGCGCCTCTCAGCAGAGCATCCGGGCCACAACCGCACCGCAGATGGACCTGTATCTAAACGGCTGGACTCTGGTGGCAGCATGTGGGCCTTCACTAGGTAACTAGACCGTTACCGTGCCCCACCCCCCCTACATTGTCCATGCTCACAGCACACTGTAACCGTCCGCTTGCCGTCTGCTCCCACAGCACGGAGCACATGGAGCAGGCACTGACCCTGGGCCTGGCCCTCCTCCTAGCGGTCAAGTACGTCTTCTTTGAGCACACGGAGGCCCAGTCCTCCCTGTCCCTGAAGGCTCCCATCATCAGCTCCTCTCCAGACACCAGGTACAAGGGCGCAGAGGGCTGCTGCAAGAGGGACCCTTCGGCACATAAATCCCCCAAGACCTCTGCTGACGCCCCCCTTTGCCCCCCACGTAAGCCTCAGCCCGACGCAGGCTCGGCTCCATGCTGTGAGATGGGTGAGTCATGTCTTTTAGTAGTGTAAAGTCAGTGACTTCCTGCTTTAAAGGTACAGTCAGCTATTCTGTGTGTGCTGAAGAAGTCATCTGGTACTTCTACACAGCCCTGGCTCTGTACACAGGAACGGAAACACAGTGGCCAACACCGCTCACAACAACAACAAAGCGTTGCGTTGCATTTCAATGTGTGGGCTGGAGCTCCTGAGGGAGTTTGTTTTGGTTTGAGCTGGGAGTTAGCACCCCTCTCCTGATTCCTACAGCAGCGGAGGATGACCCACTGGGATGCTCCGTCGGGGCCGGCCCCTGCGTGTCAGTGTTGGACCCTGTCATTGACCCCAACCCCCACCCAGAGCCCCGCCCACTGGAGGAATGCTTGGCCGTCCTCACAGATCCCCTGGTCAGTTGTCGGTGTGACACGGCATGAGCACCCTTGTATTGAAGGCAATGGCAGCGATGAGCTCACCAGTGCTGTGGTTTCCCCAGAGGGGTGTCCGTTTCCTGAGTGACGCAGAAGTGGTGAAGCTTGTGGCCTCCCGCCACATCCAGGCCTATAAGCTGGAGAGTATGCTGGAGAGCCCGGAGAGGGGCGTGGCTATCAGGAGACAAATGCTGGTGTCCAAGCTGCCTGTCCTGTCTTCTTTGGCGTGCCTCCCTTACAAGGGCTACGACTACTCTAAGGTGAGGCGTCCAGCTGTGCCACAGCTGCCACATTGGTGAGTTCTAACAATGAGTGTGTGTTGATGCTCATCTGCCTCATCCTGCAGGTAGTCGGCACCTGCTGCGAGAACGTCATTGGCTACATGCCAGTTCCCGTTGGAGTGGCAGGTCCACTCTTACTGGATGGGATGCAGTATCATATCCCCATGGCGACCACAGAGGGCTGTCTCGTGGCCAGCGCCAACAGAGGATGCAGGGCAATCGATGTAAGGAAGGAATAAACGGACCCACGCGGTGTGTGTGTGTGTGTGTGTGTGTGTGTGTATGTATGTATGTATGTATATATGTGTATATATGCACGTGTGTATGTATGTATATATACACGTGTGTGTGTGTATGTATGTATATATGTATGTGTGTGTGTGTGTGTGTATATATATATATATATATATATATATATATATATATATATAAAAAAAAAAAAACTTTCTGGCTTTTAAAGTGTTTTAATTGTGTGTGTGTGTGCTGCGCTGACTGCCATGTCTCCCTGTCCAGCTGAGCGGGGGCTGTAGCAGCAGAGTGCTGGCGGACGGTATGACCAGGGGTCCTGTGGTTCGGCTGCCCTCAGCCTGCCGGGCTGCAGAGGTCAAGGCTTGGCTGGAGACCACGGGGGGCTTCAGCGTCATCAAAGAGGCCTTTGACCGGACCAGCAGGTCAGTGAATGGCACCCACCCCCTCTTCTCTGTTCTTTGTTGTAGTACTTCCCCAGGATCCATAGGTGATGAATGTTTGTGTCCCCTCTCCCCCTCCCACCCCCAGGTTTGCCCGCCTTGAGAAGCTGCTAATAGGCTTGGCTGGAAGGAATCTGTACATTCGCTTCCAGTCCCAGACAGGAGACGCCATGGGCATGAACATGCTGTCCAAGGTAAGCAGCCTTGTGCCCAACCAGTGCACACGAAGCCGAATGTCACCAGCGCTGTTATTAGGGACGAAGCGGTTACCGGTTTCACGATAAACCGCTGAAACCTTTCCGATGGTTAGTATTATTTTTCCAAATATTAATTATCATTTAAAGCGTGTTTGATTACCGCACTGAACACCTCACTGCAACAGCCTACCGGCGTGACGGCGTCCAACATGAACCAGTTAGCAACCTGCTAGACAACGTGGGTTTGTTTTGCGTCAACAAACACCTTCGCACGCCACAGAGCCACAGGCGAACACAGCTCAGCGGAGCTTCCTGTCAGTTATGCAGTTAGAAGAAAGAAGGCTTGCCTCTTGAAGAAGGGTGCCTGTGACTCTTCGGCTCCGCACACATCTTTGTGATGATCAGCGGGATGCAGGAGCATGACTGCCTTGCTGTGAAAACACTGCACACAGGGGAGACACTTCATTTTCCATCTCATGTTTTACAGACATGCTATGCAAAGCTAGCCCCCATAGCCTACTGCAGCATAGGCTTACTAATAACAGAGTGTGCTTAGTGTGTAACCCCGCAGGCCCATCCCATTCAATCGATCCGACACTGTTGTCAAAGTCTCAGCCTCTTCCGTTAGCACTCCGTCACATAAGTAAAGGCTGGCTCTGCGAGACTACCCCAGGGTGTTTTCACACCTGCCAAATTTAGTTTGGTTGAATCGCACCAGAGTTCGCTTTCCCCCTGGGTGTGGTTTGTTGGGTCAGGTGTGAATGCAGCAATCGAACTCGGGTGTGCACTAAAAGTGGATAAAACAAGCGTACAGAGAACTGCTGGAAAAGGTGGTCTCTGTAAGCTTCCAAACAAACTCTGGTGCGGTTAGTTTGTGGTGATCCAACCTCGGATCAGACCAACTGCATTTTTGGACTAAACCAGTTCCCATAATCGTGATCTAGTTTCGCCGCCCGCAGTGTATTAAAACATTATTTTCCAGCAGCATTCACGCTTCATCAATTTTGTCAGGGTCTGCTGTCCACCCAGGATAACTGTTTGTCTTGTGTTATTGTCTGTGTTTCCCTTTCTGTTTCCCCATCTGTGTTCCCAGCCTTGTGCTTATTGTCTATTGGTTTGTACCTGCCCCTGTTATTCCTCTACATTGTTTTGCGTTAGGCTATTTATACCCTTGTGTTTTGGTCTGACAAACAAATCAAGTCAGCTGTCTTTGGGCAACAATATCATTTTAGCACTCAAAGACGTTCATTTTGCCAATTCAAACCAGTCTCGAGTAGCCTAATTGGTGCGAATAATATTCTAATGGCAACCAAATTAATCCGTTCATTCATTATTCTCTGTTCATTTCATTCAGAAAAGGCTGCCTAAATGCCGACTTGACAACACGCCGACATCAGACGCACAACCATTTACAAATCAATCAGTGTCAAGTATAGGGGAATGTAGGTGATGACAACAAGGCGACAAGTTCTAGTTCACTTGTACAATTGTAGTGTGAAACCAATTGTACTCGGATCAAATGCATACAATGTAACAAAAACATGAACCTTGGTCCAGACCCTGTTCCAGACTTTCAGGTGTGAAAACCCCATAATGTAGCCTAGTCTAGGCTACTGTATGTAACTTTGTTGCTCCCCTGAATATGTTGTCATTGGTCATAAAGGTAGGCTATGTTATTATGAATATATTAATAATATATTCATGATTCTATACATAATGGAACTGTCCTAAAACATGCACAACATGTTAGCACAGACTGCACTGATTGTCAGTCAATGCATGTAACATAAGACATTACTAGAATACAGGGGGTACTGAGCAGATGAATAATGTATTTGTGGTTTAGGCTTGTATGTTACTTGTATAAGTTAGGCTATTTATGTCGGTACCTTTTTTTTCCCCCTTTCTTAAATTCATCATATTTTTTAAATGTCACGATAACACAGTTAACCGTGAACATTTTGGTCACTATAGTCGTGATACTGTATGTTCATACTGTTTCATCTCTGTTATCCTGTATCGACAGTCTGCTGTGTTCTGTAGAGTAGATGAATCCATTTTATTTATTTTGCATAATACCAAGCATGCCATTGGTCTTGTGTAGTGTGTGTGATAATGCTAAGGCTGCATTATCTGTGTGTCTCTCCTAGGGAACAGAACAGGCGGTGCACAGGCTCCGTGAGCAGTATCCAGACATGGAGGTGCTGTCCGTCAGCGGGAACTACTGCATGGACAAGAAGCCAGCTGCCATGAACTGGATTCTGGGCCGGGGGAAGTCTGTAGTGTGTGAGGCCACCATACCTGGCAGGGTGGTGCAAGAGGTACAGTGAGCATGATAGAATAGACACACTTTTATTCCTCTTTTAAAGGTACAGTAAGCGATTGTAAGATAATATACTGGCAAGTTCACCACACACATTGTGTGTCCAATGTGTGGGGCGGAGCTTCTGAGGGACCCTCCTATGGCATTGAATGCGGTTTTGTTTTGATAGAGTTCAAATATCAACAAGCTTTCTCCACAACGGCTTACTTTAGACCTGGTAGGTACTGTATTATTTCCCTGTCGATCACTGTATCACGAAGCTGATGTTCCACAGGTGTTGAAGAGCAGCACCGCCACCCTGGTGGACCTCAACATTAATAAGAACTTTGTGGGCTCGGCTATGGCCGGCAGCATCGGAGGCTTCAACGCCCATGCTGCCAACATTGTAGCAGCCATCTACATTGCCTGTGGACAGGTAACTACTACCAAGCCCAGTGTGTTGCTGCTGCACCAGTGAACACAGTTGACAGAGATTGTGTCTGCATGTACCAGGACCCAGCTCAGACGGTGAGCAGCTCCAACTGTATCACCCAGATGGAGCCTGCTGGGCCTCAGGGGGAGGACCTCTACATCAGCTGTACCATGCCTTCCATAGAGCTGGGCACCGTTGGGGGTGGCACCAACCTGCCACCACAACAGGCCTGTCTACAGGTATGACCGTTCACTGGTCATCATGGCACCGTTCTTATGGAGCTGTTGTGCACACGTTTAGCTCAGGGAGAGCCAACACGTTTGGCTCAGGGGGTGCCGGCATGATTAGCTCGGGGGGAACCAACACGTTTAGCTCAGGGAGAGCCAACACGTTTAGCTCAGGGGGTGACGGCACGATTAGCTCGGGGGGAGCCAACACGATTAGCTCGGGGGGAGCCGGCACGATTAGCTCGGGGGGAGCCGGCACGATTAGCTCAGGGGGAGCCAACACGATTAGCTCAGGGGGAGCCGGCCAGTTTAGCTCGGGGGGAGCCGGCACGTTTAACTCGGGGGGAGCCGACTCTTTTCGCTCAGGGGGAGCCAACACGTTTAGCTCAGAGGGAGCCGGCACGTTCAGCTCGGGGAGCCAACGCGCTTCGATTTAAAGGGAGCTAACTGTTTTGGTTTGGCTAGTGCTGATGTGTATCATTGTGTTTAGATGCTTGGTGTTCAGGGAACCAGCCCAATCCAACCTGGTGATAACGCCCGTCGGTTGGCCAGTGTGGTCTGTGCCACCGTGCTAGCAGGAGAGCTCTCACTAATGTCTGCTCTAGCTGCTGGCCACCTTGTCCAGAGCCACATGACTCACAACAGGTCAGCCTTGTGTTTGGCTCGATCTTCTTGTACGGTGCTGTGTGAAATATGTATAGTAGATTTTGTTTTCAGATAGCGCTGACATCTTTTCCTCTTTCAGATCTAAAGCCAACCTACAAGAGGAAGCCTCATCACAGTTGAAGAAAGCAGTGTGACATTTAATACATATCCCCACAGGCAAACTGTGATGTGTCGCTTTATCTGAGCACTCCTGTGTGTAATCACCACTGTGAATTGAGAGGCCTACAGAGCTTATGGACTTCTCAACAAGTTTGCTTTGGATCATGGCCACTATGTAGAAGACTACTACGCACAC
>JAODTR010006718.1:0-10636 GCA_025399935.1 Amblyopsis rosae | reverse complement strand
TGAGGAAAGAATGTATGAGTTTTCATAGAAAACATGAAATTGTCTGGGTGACCCCAAACTTTTGAACGGTAGTGTATGTGCTCTTGACATCTCACATTTGGCATTGATGTAGGCCTGAACATTTAGCCCACTTTACAGAAAATACCGATATATATATTGTGTATCGGTAATCAACCTAAATATACCAGGATATTATTTTTGGTCGCACAGCCTTACTCCTAGGGCGGGTAAACATTCACCGAGGTCCCGGTTGGCGCTCCGGAGGTATTGGCAAGCACAAGGCGAAAAAGCGTTTGTTTAAATGCATTGTAGTAAATTACAGCATACACACTTGAATGTTTGCAGCGCAAATATGTTATGTAGTCCTACATATTTTATTCGCTTCAAGGCTGATTTTGTTTCACTTTCGTCAGGTGATTAAATATGTTTATTAACGAACCATTGGTGTCACTTGAAAGTGGAATTGCAAAACTGTTTACTTTTTACTCAGACGGTAAAATCTTTATAAGATGGAAAGTATGGCTGGAAAGCTCGAAGGCACCGTTTGCATTGCTTTTTGTGAATGTATTGCTCCATGATAATCCGGCTGGTATGCAAAGTAGCCTACTGTTTTTCTTTTCGACGAGTGGAGATGGAGCTGCAGCTACACTTCCACGGTACCATGCACATCCACGTTGGATTTCCAGTACCTACGGTACTGTGCTAAAACAAGTACCGTCATGTTTCCAGAATTTTGGCTTCGACTTGGTACCGAAGTATCGGTTCTCATGACATCCCTACTCAGGATGCAATGATGTTTAAAGTATCATATAGCACATTTGAAACATTTATTTGAATCTTAATTTTGCACATTAAAGATTTTTAGTCATGTTGAATGCCTTCACACTAAGCCCACGAGCATTCTACAGTAGGTAAATCATTCCTATGGTTTAGCGATTGTAAGCAATTCAATATTGATGGATGTGATATCTGTATGTGTAATCAATAGATCACACACACACACACACACACACACAGTACTGTAAATGTAATGCAAGGTAAGTCATCTGTTTTGGCAACCTCCACATGTGACTTAAAGTGTTGTCCAAGTCAAAAGGAATGTTTAACTATGCAAAAAGGATTGGCAGAGAGTTGGTACAGTATTTTGAATCAGAGCAGCCACAACAATACAGGCGAGCTGGCACATGCACGCGCCCACACAAGGACCCTTACAAAAGCATTCTGCTGCTTAGTCTAATTAAGCACACATGCATCTGTACTCCACTAGTGGAAGAACGAGCAAGAGAAAGAGAGATGGTACACATGAATGTATGCCAGAGACTAGCTGCAGCAAGAGGCCTCTCATGTAGTGACCAACAATAGTAGCGACCTCTCACAGGACATTGCTGTAATTGCTGGAAGCAAAACAAAGGATTGGCATGGTCCCCTGGTAAGGCAGGCCTCTATACATGGATATCAACAGCTGATTGCCATTGCCATGCTTCCTGATGTGTATGGGCTAATTAAAGGAAGCTGATGCACCTGAGATTTTTCAATAAAGTGCACAATTACATTAAAGGCAGGGTTAGTCATTCTCGAGAATGCTTGCAAACTTAGAGCTCAAATCAAAACAAACTCCCTCAGAAGCTCAGCCCCACACATTGGAATGCACTGTAAAGCCTAGGGCATTGTTGTTGTGAGTGGTGTTCACCACTTTGTTTATGTGCCTATTTACAGCACATAAACAGCGAAATGCTAGGAGATATTTGGTGAATTTGACAACAAATGTATTAGCTCACAAATCGCAAACTATACCTTTGAGGGGATCATTCAGATTTCTTTCACGGCCATTGCTATTTTGCTTATTGTGAATATAGCCCGTCCCTTGTGGCTGAAAAATTTATTAATAATAAATAATTAATGCGCAGCACATCTCGACGACACACAATGTTTTCTCTTCAAACATAAACAGTGAGCCGGGGAGTCACGAGTGAGTATATAATAGGAACAATAGCATCTTGCCGGGCTGATTAATTGCATACATAAAGACTAAAAAGTGAATGAAAACAATCCTCTTGAAAGTTTTCACTCCAGATGAGATGACAGCATGGCAGTGGGAAGGCTAATGAACGTGATTAAAAGAACAGTAAGTGTGCGCTGTGACTTCTCTCTGCCGTGTCTTGTGAGCCGCAGGCAAGCAGCGATTCCTTCAGGCATGAGCAGATAGTCTAGTCACTGTCAGGGTTTGCCCTCTGAAGCTGCTCTGCTAAACCGTGTTAGTCACACATTCAATAGCAAGGATTTAAAAAGCTGGTGCTCTCGTAGAGAAGTCTCTTGTGTATCGAGGGCCACGGTGACACTAATGTCACTCCGTAACGTTGTTTGCATCACGCTTCACTTGGTTGGAAACTGACATAAATGTTGTTTAACCTGATTCATGCTTGAATTGTGATTTTTGTCCCGTCTCCAACGCTTCATGAACCTTTATCAATTGAAAGTGTCAACGAAATGCTTTACCCATAGTCGCTGAATTAAACGCAAGACCAGCTGTTAAGAATTACACTTAGGAAGATAAAGAGGATTTTTGCGAGGCTAAAACTCCTGAATAGGCAGATAATCTCAGAGAAGAGGGATTATTCATTTAGCAGAGCTCTGAGTCCATGTTCATCTGTTGGAAAAACAAGTCCTCTGTTGCTTGTCCACAAGCAGCCAAACACGATCTTCACTAAGTGTGGCATGTTGTCAGCCATACAGGCATTTAAAGCTTTTACCTTATTCACACTGAATGTGTGTTTGGTGTGAAAGGATCAATCAGGGTTATTCAACTCTAGTCTGCAACCCAGTTCATGTACAAGTGTTATGATGGTTCGATACGTCTTTGTTATTGAAGGAGGTATTCGGACCACCGCATGACTATTTCAATAAAAGAACATCAATGGTTATGATCTACTGTATCTTGTAGGAGGTGTAAAAACAAGTTCCAGAAACAATATAATTTCCAGGAATTTCTTCATGCATGCAAGTCTCATTTCAATAATAGATTTCCTTCCCCCTTCCCTACTGGAGAACTGGTTGGCATCACAAATACCAGGTTAGGGGATTTAATTTCCGTTATCATCATTGAGGGTTTGATGGATTCAACTTGGATTGAACCCTTGCTGTGCATTCTACCTCCTGTTTCATAAGCAGGTTGTTTGTGTGTGTGTGTGTGTGTGTGTGTGTATGTGTGCGTGCGTGTGTGTGCGTGTGTGTGTGAAATGGGGTGTTATAAAACATCAGTGTTTGTGGAACACTGGAGTTCTGAAGAAAATGAAATAAACCTCCACAATATAAGCCTGCCTTGGGGGTGGCGCACACCTTGTCGAGCAGGAGAATAAAGGTGATGAAATGAAACCCTATCTTCTGACAGCTCCCATGCGACCAATCTGAGCATGCTACGTGCCAAGAACAGCACAGGGGCCGAGATTACAGTAAGAGAACAGGAGCACTTGAATTGGCCTCTCTAGCCAGATTGGTGATCTTAAATAGCAAGAAAGATGCAGCGTGTGAGAGAAGACTGTCCTGGCCTCATAACAGCTCTTGAAACGCAGCGAGAGCTAGTGAAACTGACAGGTTGTGTGTGGCGGAATAGTGCGGCGTAATTAAAGAAATTGTTATTGAAACAAACACTGCCTCGATACTACAGCAGGTCAGAGAACAGTGCTATTGCTGACTCACCGCTGTCATACCAAAGCATCATTATTACAGCACAACTGTGACTTTCAGCCCTCTTTAAAAAAATGCTAACCGGGCTTCATTGTAGAGTACATCGCCTTTGTAGTAAAGATCCTCCTTCATTTTCAGCACAGCCTGCTGTTCTAGAAAGCAATATTTGTGCAACACAAGTCATATTCCTCCTCCACCCCCCCGGTTTGCACAAATCATAGGCCTCATTTAAAATGAAGGTCTCCTCGGCTTGGAAAACAAGTTGAAAAGGAAATAAAAAATAAATAACCAAGACCATTTGGAGTGCCTGCAATCTCACATCCCAACAGCATTATCTGCATCATTACACAGCAAACTCCAACTATAGCTGGGAATACTCTATCCCTTTTTTTAATGCTACAATTGTAAAATATTAAACTGACACTTAACATTCAACTGAGAACATGTGGAATGAGAACTGGGAGTGTTTACATCTTTAACAGATATCTGGTTGTTTAAAATTGATATGAGATAGTTCAACAGATTAACACACAGTAGCCGATGTACAGTATGCTAATCTGCTTGGAGAGTTGTACAGTAGTACTACGTGAGAACTCACAACAAGTTACTTAAATGTCTACTGTTGTCAGTAAGGATGTGACTGGACTCTACAAAAGGTTACACAGTACGGTTGTCCCGCAGTTAATGTCAGAATAAGAACGATATGAAGTGTGCCTAAAATGTACAGAGATTACAGCTCATCAACAAGATCTAGAATTATTAGAAATCTCTACCTCTGTATTTGTCTGTGTGCTTATTATGTCTTGCATACAGCAAAAATACTTTATTAAGGTCTTTATTTTCATTTTAAACAGGTTAAGTAAAAGCTGGTTGACTTTATAGCTTGGATCTTTCCATTTATTGTAAAGGTCCCCTACCTCGAATGCCTGTTCTTACAGATGTGTTGTGAGAATGGAGTCAAACGGGCAGGACACATGTATAAATCTGTTACATACATACACTAAATTCCTCATTGAAAAACATAATATGCCAGTCAGATGTGGCCATTTTTCTGTAAGACGGATAGCCAATCAAGTTAGAGCATAAAAAAAAAAACTAAACTGAATTTTCATCTTTAAAGGAGAAAGATCTGTCCAAAATGACAGTCAAAAGTAGCTTCTGGGGTTTTTAGTCTCAGAATAACTGCTGCATGGTCTTCAGCATCATGTTCAGCATGTAAGACAACAACTCCACGAAAGTCAAATACACTACTATATAAATAACGTAAAATCTCCCTCAGCATTCTCAGCACTCTCCCTTGACAGAGGACGTTTCCGGTGTATGTTAGTTTTGCATTGGCATTAGAATGCCTAATCTATTTACTCATCACTGAACACAGATGTAGAGTGTTAATTTAACAGTATCCACATTAAATGCAATCACATTTTCTAAACGTGTTTATGTTTTATTGATTCACGAGTCGAATCCTCATATTCAAATAGGCTATAGTGAACAGTGAACTTATGGAGTCTGTAAAACTAATTACAAGTGATTTGACATCCGGAATCTTGTAAGGCGATTAGCTGAACAAACTGCCTTTTATTTAGTGTTTACTATACCCCTACCGTCCTAGCTAATAGATCTTGTCGTTTGTGGCCCCTCATCAGCCATCGTAGAATGTCGAGCCAGGAGAACATACGGCATTATAATGGAAATAAGATGTAGCCAAATTGACTGTTCAGAGATAACACACACAGACTCAAAGCCTCAGTGAGTGCAGTAGTATGACTGCACTTGTGCTGTGAGGTAGGCTACTTCGTGGCACTTTTATTTTACAAGCAGCATATACACAGTATGTTGAGCTTGTCTCATTAGAATGCCTGAAGCGCAACTACCGACGCTGGTCTTGCGTCATTGTATATTAGTCTGAGGTTTGGCTATTGCCTCAATCTAATTTAGTGGTTTACATCAAGTGGTGTATATGCATATCACAGGGGAATCTCACCAAACAACTTTGTCTATAGTCACACATATGTTTTGTGTTCAGTTTCTGTTAAATACAATATTTTAAAAGCAATGCAGCTAATGCAGAGCTTGCATTGCAGGTGCCCTGTGATCATTTGCCTTCAAGTGAAATTATGCAAATTATGATGGGGTTACAAGAAAAACAATGTTGTTAACGACTGTGCAAAATTGATGTTGAATTTCTCACTGAAACAATGTTTTATTAATATAAATAAATAGACAACAGTTAACGTCACTTGATCCTAATTTTCATTGAAGAATCAAAGAAACCGAAGAATATAATTTGCGCATTTTGTCCTACCTTGTCACAACAGAAGACTGAACGACCAGGAATTGCCCAGGGCATAATCCTTACAGTATCGTTGGAATGCACGCGCTTTCCTTAGATGAAAATTCTATATAGCTCGTAACCAATAGTAGCTACATCTATCCAGCACTGTAGCTTACTGTTTTCCTGTATCATTTCCTCTGAGATCTGCAGAGGCATTGCTGAATGTATGAAACGGCGCTTCGGTTGCACGGTTGCAGCCAAAGCCAGACATGGATTTCTATTTGGATTCGGTGCGTAAAAGCGCTATTGTAAAGGCTATACGTAGCATGCCCTGCAGTATACCGGTGGTGAGCTCGCATAGGCGTAGATTTCAGAGGGGATGTGTGACAAGTAGTATAAGACTTAATACGTTATAATTCATTTTGAAGAAATAATTAATTTGGGAAGCTAATCTCATTTGGATATTATTAGTTATTACTATCTCATGTTTAAGACATGTTATTTCATTTAGATTTATAGTTGTACATTGAGATTAATATGGTCACTGTTAGCTATATAGTCAGCGAGGAATATCAAGTAGTAGAATATAGATAGGTAATCCTGATCGACTGCGGGTTAATTGTTCGTCTATCTGTTGGTAATGCCTTGGGGCTCCACTAGCGCTTCTCTTCCCCATTCAATATAGACGAGTGAAGGCAAGAGTTGCGTGTGTTGTTTCATTTTCCCTCTACTATTCCCCTTATTTAAGGTAATTACCACCCACAAAGTATGGTAAACAATCATACAATATGTTAATATTATTTACTGTGGATATACATTATATGAATGAATGAAAGACGTTTATTTGCAGTATGTTTAAAGTTATTTCAGACGATGTATGCTAGCTGTCGGAGATCACATGGCCCCGCCATGTCGGAATCCCGTCAGTATCTTAGATGTTGTAAATGTTTCAGTTAATTATAGTTATATTCATATTTGTGCTGTAAAGATTAAGGATATATGTGTCATTATAAGAACAGTCCAAGTCGTGACAGCATATAAGAATAACTGAAGAAGTTAAAATACATTTTATCAGTACGTGATATGATACGTGTTAGGATATAATTTACATTTCATGTGATAATTTAGTTAAAATCAAATCAAACATGATAAAAGAGACACTCATGGTGATTGTGGTCCTGAAGTTGAGTGCATATATATTGATTGGTGCATATGCTACAGTAATGTAATGGTTTTGTATGCATTATTCAAAATGATTCAATATAGACGAGTGAAGGCAAGAGCTGCGTGTGTTGTTTCATTCTCCCTTCTACTATTCCCCTTATTTAAGTGCACAACAGATGCAGGGGATGTGTCCCCCTCAATATTTAGAACAAGTATTGTCTCCCCTAGTAAAAACATAAAAGACGCAATGGGGCCACCCGACAATATTGGAGTAGTAGCCTATATGCGTCTTGAAACCACTTGACACCTAGAATAGGCCTACTACCCTATTGGTTCAGACTGTTATGTAATATGTTGGATATTTTAATGTGCACTTTGTGCACCACATCCACAAGACTTTACGCCAGCATATGTGGCACTGACGCACTACTTGCAACCTTCAACTGCTACAAGCTCTGCCAGATATGCAAGCGGAAGGGGGGGACGTTAGATGCTGACTGAGACCAAGCCGACACTTACTGAACTGTCGGCTTGGTCTCAATCAGCATCTAACGTCCCCCTTCTGCCGATTTTGACATTCTCCGTCCTTAAGCCATTCATAAACTGGGTAATTAATTAATATTATATACATTTTAATCATGTTCAACTCCTTTGGCTGTGATGAGAAAGCAAAGCACTTTCAGAGTGTTGAAGGCAGTCTGTGGCAAAACACAACACATTACTATGCTGTGTGTGCCATGTCATGCCATCTGGAGAGCTCCAAATAGGTGTCGCCAACTGTGTGCTCACAGGCTGGTTACATTATAGAGGCTGTGTGTTAGCGTGACCACACGGGGCAGGGTTGAGAGGCGGGTCCATGTTAAACCTGCACTGCAGTTGAGTGCATGTGCATGCATGTGAGTGTGTGCGGTGCACGCATATGGTTCAAACATGCAGACTATGCAAACCCCAAGAATGCAAATTCCACACAGGAAATGTCTGTATAAAAACCCCTCTGAAGATTCAATAGCATTTGTTCCATTGGTTCACCCAGTGTGCGCCTATAATGTATGGCACAGAGATGGCATGCATTTGCCATGCACACAAACACACAGGCTGCTGTTGAAGAACCGCAAGCGGCTCCTTTGGAAACAAGACCTATAGTTCCATGGAACAAGCCAGCAGTATGAACTAATGAACCAGCCAAGCCACTTCTTTGTGTCTCATCTCAACAGCAAGACTACTCACTTCATATGGAAATATCTCTGCTTAAGGTAGTTGAGGAGGGATGTATGCATTTGGTCTCAATATGCTCATGCTTAAAGTTTCTTTCTGAATATGCAAAGCATTCCCAATGTATTAGTGGTGGTTATTTATTATTTATTTGGTGACTTTATTCCCAACTTGGTTATGAAATAATAGTGTGTTTTATATCGTCTACTAGCAATCAACAATTTATTGGTGTCAATCAATCAATGCAGGCCTTTGTCTGGGAAGCTCAGTGCAATCAATGACAATAAACAACCTAAATTGTAGAGAGCTTAGAGGGTAAGTGAGCACATATTTTTCTGCAGAAAATGAACACGGTGGAAAAATGAATGTGTTGCATTACTGTATGCACAGATGGACATAGAAAATATGTTAATAAAACTGAATACATTGTGGCATACTGTACTTATTTTTGACTCGCTCTCTCCCAGAGTAATGGTGATAAACCCCAGAGCATGTAGCAGAGTGTTCCTAGGGGAAATCTAAACTGACATAGAGCTGGTATAAATCTATAAACCAGTCCTTGGGGAGTATGATAAACAATCCCATGGCTTACTGTAGAGGTTCACAGCAAACATGTGCTGTACACATATGGATTGGTAGTGAATGTCCAGTTTGATTTTAACTTGCACTCTTTTTCACATTTTCTAGATAACTGTGTTATTAAGGCTGATGATTGATCTTAACTCTCTGTAAAAGTAAACATGGGATAGTTAAACAAGGATAGTTATACACTTTATGGTGAGTACTGAGTAGTGTAGCAATTCGTTTTACAACATTTTATTAAAATGGGGTTGATATCATGAATTAGAAAAGTTGATAACATTTTCATGAGAAATGCACTTCGATTAAGTTTATTTTCCATTTTACTCAAATCATTTTTTTAACTTCCACTCGTTCTCATACTGTAGGAAATGGCTTCATTTTGTGCAGTGCTGTATTATTTTCCAATACCTCTGGTAAGATCCCATCCGTTAGCTAAAATCCACTCTATGTTTTAGCTTTGTCTTTGGACCTGTGCGCAACAAGGCTGCCATTTATCAATAATTCACACTAAAAGAGATGGCGGCAAACATATGAAAGATGGCGCCATGCTTTCTAAGTAACTGTTACTAATTACTTTTATCTCACCATTAGGCTACTACCAGTTAATAGGCTACTTTGAATGTTTGTTAGATTGTCATGGACCTTCAGACACATATCTATAGTATAACATTCAGATAGATGTTATAAAGTAACTAATATAGATTTAGTTTTATGTTTAATGACCATATTCCCAGATTTCCAACATACATGAATTTAACACATAGCATATAGGCTACTGTAAAAACACAAAACATTTATGTAAAGAAAACCTGCAGTTTTACCTTGGACACATATGGTTAAAGGATTTTAGACTCAAAACACAACTAGAGGAGCCACTAAGAATATATATGAGATTTAAACTGAATCATTTATATAAAGGGGGTGGAATACACAATGTATGTTTTTTCATGTGGAATTAAAAAACACTTTAGTACTTAACTTAACCACTGTGGCCTTCAGTGATGTGTCTCTATTGTATGTGAGGAATGAGTACATGTGCATACATGTGAACTGTGTGCGTGCTTATTAGCAAATACTTCTTCTACAAAGCCCAGAAGAATATACAATTACTAGGTATTTGAATCAAGATAGTTTAGCGTCAGAAAATGTTTACTGTCTCAGTAGTTGCAAAACAGTATAGCCTCTAGCCATCACTGCCTATGGGACAGGAAAACTGGTTTCTAAAAGATATTCATGATCCTATGGATGATTGATTGTTGTCCTATTTCCTAATAAAATAACTGCAATGTCTTCACATGCCCAAGCACCTTTAAATTGTGCTTTCCTCCTCTCTCTGCTGTAAGCCTAAAACAAATTATTCAGAGCATCACAGAACATTTAAAAGTACAATGGTGGGAATGTTATTGATTATGTCTTTCAGTGTAGAGGGAATAGGCATTTTGGATTAGAGGTAACAGAATGCCAAGCATCTGTGTATATTCGTGGGATATAGATTTTTCACATCCTATTGCATTAATGAGCTGGTTATTGCCTTGAGCTGTGAAATGAACAAGTCCACCATATATGTGACTTGGTTTATCATACAGTATAATAAAGCTACAATCTGGCACTTTCAAGATTATGTAGGGGGTCAAGTACAATTATTATTATTATTAATATTAATATTATTATTAATATTTCAACGGGGCACCACCCACTCCGATTTTAATATCCCTTAGT
>JAODTR010006717.1:0-10639 GCA_025399935.1 Amblyopsis rosae | reverse complement strand
TTGCAATTTATCACTAAGCGCTAAAATGGTAGAACTGTCGATATGTCGCCTATAATATAATTTATTATCCTTCTGCATGCATTTGAATGAAAATTCGAATTTAAGTAGCTAGGTCTGCCTGTCTGTAGCTAGGTGTGTCTCTGTCTGTCTGTGTGTCTGTCTCTCTGTCTGTCTGTGTCTGTCTGTCTCTATAGCGTGTGTGTAACCTATATATCAAGGTTTATGTTGAAAAGCTCTGATTGGTCGATGGATGAGATGGTAACGTTTCCGTGTAAAGGACAGCGTCAGCTGTCACTCACCTTGTCGGGGGCCGAGCTTGCAGTGTGACATCACAGAGTGACAGAGATGTGTTCTGAGTCGTCGCTATGGTAATGCAGGGGCCACGTTCCACAGATCCATCCCAGAATAGTTCAGACGCAGCGTGTGATAATGAACAGCCACCCGGCACTGATGTGCTGTGATGTGTCACGTTATTTTAGGGGGTAAGGCCAGGAAATGGATACGCACACACACACACATGCACACATACACACACACACACACACACACACACACACACACACGCACACACACACACACACACACACATACACTGTAATTGATGGAACACCTTGTCGCCAATTAGTATACCTCTCAACTCGTTACTGTACGTGTCTCTCTCTCTCCCTCTCTCTCTCTCTCTCTCTCTCTCTCTCCCTCTCTCTCCCTCCCTCTCCTCTCTCTCTCTCTCCCTCTCTCTCTCTCTCTCTCTCTCTCCCTCTCCTCTCTATCTCTCTCCCTCTCTCTCTCTCTCTCCCTCCCGTCAATCACTGCGTTCTCATGTTTTTTCTCTCTTTCTTATTAGTTCCCACATTAGTCTGCCCGGGTGTCTCTGATCCCGTGTCTGGTATCTGCACCCCCACCGTAACACACACACCTAGCCATGAGGGTAAGGGGGGGGGTTAAATACCTCTGTTGCCTGTTGCCTCTGCCTCTGTGTGTGTGTGTGTGTGGGGGGGGAGGAGACTTCTCAAATGTGGTCCCCAGGCTGCTGCACGCCCATGTTCACGCCGGGGGGTGATTGGCTGGTCCGGCTGGGGGCGGAGACGAGAGGAGAGAAAGAAATACAGTTCCCCCCCCCCCCCCATCCTTGATGGATTTCTCCTGCTCTGTTTACTGTTCCCTTTGTTTCTCTGGGGTTTATTGCAGGGAGCAAAGCATTGTGGGAAAGCTGTCACAGAAGTAGAGAGGTACAGTGTGGCATTTCTTTCTGTGAATTAATGTTTCAAAGTCTAATATGACAACCTGGTGTGTTTGGGTTGCGTTACAGCTAAAAGACAGGGCCACATTTAAAGCTCTGCAGGTATTTAGCATAAATGTATGAACAACCTATAATTCTTTATTAACCATTGATACCAGTAACCAGTATTTTATTATGAGCTCATACTTGGCTCATATGTTTGCATGCAGATTGTTTATGAATGCATACACATATTTGAGAACAGTAACTTTTATATCACAAATATGTGTGATAAATGGATAGCAATATCATTTATTAGAGTAAATTAATGCCCTGAATTTTGTAATTTGGTAACAAAGGCCTTAAACGGGAACGTTTTCAGTTCAATTCAGTTTTTAAGGACATACCATTTCTAAGCTTGAGACTTCAACATTATCATCATAAATACATTTACAGTCTGATGAAATAGTGTTGAGAGAAGCTGTGATTTGATTATTCAAATAGTAATTAAGGTTTATTGCCCGAGCAGACAGACTAATATAAGTAAGCTGTCTTTCTGTGTTAGGTATACTGGTTCTCATGCCTGTTCTCCCATTGACTCAAACAAAGGCAGTGCTTAATTCACATGCATCTACCTTAATGGGTACAGACAGACAGGCATGCTGGCAGACAGACAGACGGGCTGGCAAACAGACAGGCTGGCTGGCAGCACATTGCCATCTCATTGTATTCCTCCATATCCACATATCCAGCTGCAGACAGAAAACTAAAGACTGTGCTCCCATTGGACACGACCACATTAACATTTACCGGGGGAGGGGAGGATTGGGGGGGGGGGGCGGATGGGGGGGTGACACTAGGTTGTTTCCATTGTTCTTTTTCCCGCTTCTTCCTGTAACTGTCAGACAAGACATTCCAGGAATTCCATTCCGAAGCAGGGAGGTGTAACCTGTTCCATAATCCCATTGAAAGAAGAACGGTGGCTTCAACCTGGAGCTGCAAATCTCTTCACCAGTCACACAAATAGCGTCACTATCCCGACGACGTGCCCACAACTAGAGTTTAGCCGGTTTTAGCATTTTTGCTAGCAGGACACGTTGCAATACCGAGCCTAATGTTTAACATCTATTCCAACAAGTTGTGATGGCGCATGTAAACACCAGGCCCGATTAGATGGCATTCCAGCCATGTAAACCCAGCTATTGTATATGTATTGTACATGTAAATATGTATATGTAAATGTACGTTCAAATGTGTTTCATTCAATTCAACGCTATCCAGTTTCGACTGGTCTCCATTTTATACTGTAGTAGGAATGACTATCTCATAGTCATATGACTAATGACGTATGTGTAGAGTTGTATTTCCAGGACTGAGTGTGCTGAGAGGTCCAGTGCTGTCATGTGATTCAACAGCACTCACCAGTGGTTCTACTATGTGGCTCTCTAATTGCAGTAAGTACTTTTAAAAACCAGCAGCTCCAGAAGGTTTTTACGACGGCTTGGCGGCTGTTGAGCTGCCGCCAAGCTTGTAGCCGTTTCAGAGTCACTGGTGCGAAGAGGGCTGAATGCTAACGTGAAGTGAACATTGTAAACACACATGCTCCGTAAGACGATCGCATTGTGTACAACTGATCCGCCGATTGACCAATATACTTCTCTGTTACGTGTGTAAGAGCTGGCATCCTTTCATAACTATTTTATATAGTGTCGGCGTGCATAAGAGACAGCCTCAATGCAGGTTTATACTTTCTGCACGGTTAGATGGACCAACGTCGTACTAGCACAGATTCATACTGCAGTGTGCCGTATGAGTGGAGGTTTAGTCTAACGCCAGCCAGAATAAAAAGCAGGGCCTCTGTGTTGTGATCACACTCTGTTCATCTTGTGTGTAAATGATTCAGTGCTTTAGTATCACATATATTACACACCAGTGGCATGTTCATACAGCCATGAATAATTCACAAATGTGAGTGGACTCACAAGGTTAAACACAGTACAATAAACGGACAAATATGTGTTGTTAAATAATCTAAAAATAAATAATAATGTGTAGTCAACTTTGTGTGCCATATGGGCCACATGGTCTCCAGTAAAGCAATATAATTCATTCATTATTATCATTATTATTACTAATTGTATTCTTTTTATTGTTTACTTGAGGCCATAACAATCAAGTGGGCCGTAAGGAAATGCGGTGCTCCCATTGCCAAGTGCCTTTATCGCCTGGACACACTCTTGTGTTGCCACGGCAGCTACCTGTACAGCAGCGTTGGACAGAACCCACCCATCTTCACACCCAGCTCTTGGCCTGGCGGCGGGCCAAGGAGCTGGCCTATATCTCAGGCCTGCTTGGCCTTGATCCAGCACCAGAAACAAGCCTAATGTCTTTGGTCCAGCCACATTAACGTCTGTGGAAACAAGAGTCAGGTTGTGCATCTGGCGTGTATCTGTAACATGAACAGAAACGCCAGAAGTAACAACATTGCATGCACATGTTTTCACTACATTTCAAAAGAAAAATGTATCATTTCTACTCATAACATTAATCACATACTTTATTCCTCTGCAATATGCATATATGTGGGATGTTTTACATCAGGTTATATACTGTAGATTGTTTTGTGTCAGAGAGCTTCTATCTCAAAATGTGATTGTTAGACATTGATTTCTTTCTAACAGAATAATAGTTTGAAAAAGAGTTTTAGATTTAGAGGACCTTTTACATTTTAACTTGAGGTACATGCATTGGTCAAATATGTAAATAAATAATATAAAATGTATGATGTACTACCAGCTCTGCATAATACCCGATTGCAAGACATGTTGAGAAACTTCACATATATTGTGAATGCACCTGATTGCAGCTGTTCTGGGCGGGACAACTGGCCATCTTTGTTATGATTGGTTCCAGCGGGGTTTTGCCAATGTGCGAATGCCAATGTTTTGCCAATGTTCTTTCTGCGACCCTAAAACACATTATGTGTTTGCAGGAACTTTATTGGAATAATTTATGGCTATATTTACTTCCTTGTCACTACGAATAGCAAATACAATAAATCAGATTTCCATTATTATGTTATGTTAGAATTGATGCTAAGACAAGACAACATCAAAGAAAATAAGGTACTATTTCATATGAACAGTAAGATGGTGAACTGAACGTTGCCTACAAGAGTAAAGGTTCAGTGTTGTTCAGTGCAGACCGTCCTCTACAAGCAGCACAACACCTGCAACGTGGCTCCCTGCACGGCCAGAACATCGGCAGCACCTGACCGACCAGGAGGGCTCAGGGTGGGGTCAGGGGTCAAGCGCCCCTTAACGCGCGGTGACACGACTTAAGCACACGCAACAAGATAAATGCCGCCGCGGTCGCAGGCTACACCTGTCTCGGCGAATTACACGAGCCGGTGGAAACTTTATTTACCTTTCCCTTCACAGCACGCACTTAAAATGGAGGGGGGGGTGGGGTGTGGCAGAATGTAGGAACCGAACGCAGCGGATTGGGGGCAAAATGTTGCAATAAAAGTGATGTATGAGATGTCATTTATTGATTGGAGCAATAAATCACTATCAAAACACACACACACACACACACACACACACACACACACACACACACACACGCAATCTCACACAAACAGCGCTATACTGTTGAGCCCACTCCCCCCACCCTCCCTTTCCTCGCTTGTAGACTAATATATGTAAAATAACATAAGGGCTGCTTCAAGTGAGGCTATATTGTATGTTAGCCTCACACACACACACACACACACACACACACACACACAGACGGTCTGTGGAGCGTATTCGCTCAGGCTGCACGTATGGATGAACTGGAGGAGAATAATGATCGGGCTGACAGCAGATCAGATTAAAGCTGATGTATGTAGGATTTGAGAGCTGCTACGACAAGAAGGAAAGAGAGCAAGAGCTTTGTAAATCAATAAACCCCCAAAACCCTGCTGGACCAATCAGGTAAAGGTGCCTTAAATGGTCAGAACCTTTGAGTAGCAAGCAACATTTAAATGCACTTATATGGAGACAGAGCCTACCAACCAGAGCAAAGCATTTCAGAGCATTTCACTCACTCGCTAACAAATTATACTCAATAAAGCTATAACATCCTACCTGCAGCACCTTTAAATGAGATTGTTTCATAATGTTTCAGATTAAGCCTTTAAAAATTAGCAAGCAGAGGATTTAAATTAAAGTGTGGAAATAAGAGATAACGTGATGCACAGCTATGCTAACTCTGCACCCAATCAGAAAGAAGCTGTTGCCTGCAATACAACTAGCTATGGTATGTTATACATGGGTCGGGGAAATGCTTATCAGTTCAATAGTCTATAACAATTAAAACGTTGGGATCTATTTTTCATTTTTTCGTTTTAGTTTTTAGTAATACGATGGAAAATGTAAAGTGAGGCGTCTCTTGATACGCGTAGACGCCTCCAGTTGACACTGGCCTTAACATGACAATGAATTATTCAACATCTGGAATATCGCTGTACAAACTAAAAAGGCTTTTCAGTGTTCTAGCTTCTGCCATTAGGTGTCACACTACACACACTCACACACACACACACTAACACGCGCACACACACACGCACACGCAGATGCGCACACACACACACGGAGTGTAATGTCATCCTCTGCTCCACTATATCTTTACATACATGCACTACCCACAATGCACTACCCACAATGCACTACCCACAATGCACCACCCACAATGCACTACCCACAATGCACTACCCGCAATGCTCCACCCACAATGCTCCACCCACAATGCACCACCCACAATGCGAAGAACCCGGAAATAGTTTGGTCTCCTTCTCTCCTCCACTACGGCTCGGTTGGACAGGTTATGAACAACCTAGTTCTGGGTTCTTTACTGCGTGAATAGTGCATCCTGTCACACAACAGCTTTTAGGAAGGTTACATGGTTTTCTTTTGTATAAGTCAGAAATGACGTTATCTTATCTTAACGCAACGCAAAGTCAATGGAGCGCTGAGAACGACCCCCGCAGTGGGCGTGGTTTTCAGAGTATGAGGTGTTGCTCTATTGGCTGCTCCCTCAGAAGCCCCCCCACACACACACACACACACACACCCACACACACACACACATTGGACTCACACTGCCGAGGCTGGGATAGTGTTGCATGGTGCTGTCCGCACCACTTTGTTTGTGTCCCCATTTACAGAGCCAGGTCTGTGCAGAAACACCGTATTATTTTGTTTCAGTACGCACACAGAACCCTAGCAGCTACACAAACGCAGCTAGCAAACACCAAAGAGATATAGAAGGGCATTAGCTGCCAATCGCTGTCTCCAACCTTCAGTAGGCAGAAGTGAATGTTGCACTTTGACTTCATACAGCGCTGGGGCTGAAATGACGTACTCCGGCCACCGAGTGCTGCCCTCATTCCTCCGCCCCCCTTCCCTCCCCTCCCCCTCCCCGACCCCCCCCCCCCTACCCCACCCCTGGCCCCCAAGAGTGCCCGTCAAGCGGGGGCCCTGTCATGGTGGTGGCTGACAGCTCCATGAGTCGATGCATGGAGAGCCGAGAGAGAGCTGCGGGCTAATGCTCCACGCTGGAGCCGAGCCGCGGACGGCTTTGTTTGCACCCCCAAGGAACATGGCAAAAGCTTCCATTTCACACTCTCTGGTTGGGATTGCGATGTAGATACAGTATATATACTCTGTGTGAATATATATAAAAATGTTTTTGTTTTTTTTCTCCTAGCTGATTTACTGTACCATTTATACTCACTCCATGTGACATTACACACTTGGGAAGTGTGTGCGTGTGTGTGTGTGTGTGCGTGTGTGTGAGGGGGGTTTAGTAGAACAGCTATACAGCTCTCCTTTTACTGGTGCAAACGTCATTGCGCAATATTCAGTATTATTACTTTGAGGTTTTTCGGTGGTGTCACATAAAGGGTTAATGTTCTGTATTAGACTATACTACTGGATGACTAACAATGCCACATCGTTCAAGGGTCACAAGAATCCTGCAGTATTCCACGTTGGTGTTTTCATCTGCCTAGAAGTTATAAGTCTTATAAGTCTATCAGAGACGAGGCGATAAGGTGAGATCCTATAGTTCTACGGTGTGCTATGAGCGAGCTCATGCAACGCTGCCACCCTGTGGCCAAAAGTTAAAACTGCACCGACTGAACTAATCTGATTTTACACGGCATATTGTTGGAACTGTCACGACAAGTCACGACACGGCTCAATGACAGGCTCCTTGATTGTGCTGATATCACCCCTCTAGCCCTCTTAGTCCTTATAGGAAAGTCTAGACGCTTGCAGCCATCTTTGAAACGCCCTGGGCAGTTATTTAGGAAGACAGTACAGACTTACGTCAATGCATGATTGGTTAAATAGGTTAATGCTTGTCAGGTATAAAGCAGACGATTGTCTTTTTTGGATTAAGTTATGTGTTATTATATGGATATTTTCCTCAACTGCCATATTTTTGTTTCAGCACTATTCAAAATGATTTAAGTGGCTGTGTCCCGGACTGTGTCCCAGACTTTAAATCGTAAAGGCTGGATCTGTGAGACTACCAGACTATAATCTCAGTGAAATTAATTGTGCTGAGAGCAGGCCAGGAGGCTAAAGGTCTTTCAGCAGTGAGTCAAGGAATGCAACGTTCCAAAGGTAAAATCTAATTGACAGAGGAGCTCTGAAACCTGCAGATATTCAGTTCATGTTTATGGCTTGACGCCGAGAAACAGAACCGTGTTCTGAACCTTGGCGTCGACACCTTCAGTGGGCATTGGCCTTAAGAGAGGAGTTCCAGCCTCTCAGAACAATGGCATGAGCGTGTGCTTCACGGGTTCGACTTTCAAACCAAAACAACAACAATGTCGAGGTCGAGGCGCATCTCGTCAAGCTTCTTCTTCAGAGGAAACTCTGGAGAAATACATAGCCTAACCTATGTTGTTTCGCCTAATCCATATTGCTTTTGCCAATATTCATCAGGAAACACCATTGGTCGACTACTTGTGAACCATGCGGTTGAGAAGAGCTGAGAAAGTAATTTGGTGGTAAATTGCATGCCTTTCCATTTCTAGCCGTTTCTGGGGGCTTGTATGTGTGTCACACAGAGACACCCTGTCCTTTCGTTAACCCCGAAAAATACAGAAATACCCCCCTCTTCATCCCCACTCTCTCTCTCTCTGCTATCTCCCCCCGCCTCCGCCTCGCTTTGATCCTTCCCTGCAGCCGTGCTGGAAAGATGACAGGGGGGGGGGGGGAAGAGAGATGGAGGGAGGGAGGGATAGAGAGAGAGAAAGAGAGAGAGAGAGATGACAGCTCCTCAACAAGTGAACAGCCCAGAGAGAGGTAGAGAGGGTTTGGGTGAAAGCAATGGGTGACTGAGACATATGCAACTCTGACAGGCTGGGTTAAATACAGTACAGTTGGTCTGCTTTCCACTCAGGCACGTCGGCACATCCATGGACACACACACACACACATACACACACACACACGCACTCCCAGCCCTGGTTTACGGAGATGTGACGTTGGAACACATAAATAATCATATTTATAGATGGCAGATCAATAGACTGCATTAATGGCCTTATGGGACCCTATACGGCCTACAGTACTTAATTTCACATACTGTATAGTATGCATAAATTGTGCATGCGCTTGGTGTCCTATTGAACCCGCATACTTGGCAAACTGATGCAATCCCAGTAGAGCCTCAACAATGGATCTTTTCTTAATTACAGTTAACATAAAGTGGGTATTTTCAAATGTGTGTTGAAAGCAATGATAGATAAAATGAGTATTGTTATCTTACAATAAAACAATGAAAATTGCTTACATGTAAATTTACTGTCAAATTGAATTTGGTGTAGATGCAAAACATTGTGGGAAAGTGATGTGTCTACAATATAGCGTATAGACTACTCATACTGCACTGTATACTGGGAACTACAATGAGAATTCAGTGGATTCAGATGGATTGTATATTTTCATCAGTTGCCTCTATTTTTTATGACAAAATCAATATTGCAACAGCATTGTAATAATATATATATATATATATATATATATATATATATATTTAATAAAAATAAAACATGATAATAATGTATGAGTTAATATTGTATTAATGTGAGCATATCGTCGTCAGACAGGACTCAAACACAGTTGTATCAGTTCAACTTTAACTTTCAGTAAGACCAACAGTATCTCCAGTACGATAATATTTCATATCTTCAGATAATACATGCGAACATCGATAGGGCAGGATATTCTATTGAATTCTAACAAATGACAGCACCAGAAATCAAAGCATGTGATGAATCAGCAAATGACAGCTCTCGGGAAATGTTTCTGTATTGAAAATCAATCAATTTGTTCCGCGCTATCTACTGCATATATTGGTCAGAATAATCTTCACCCCATGAAGTGAATGTAGCAGACAACATCTATAAGGGGAACTCACCACAAACATCTTTTCATTGGTGGCGGGCGGCTCATATCAGTTTGTTGATTCGTTCATTTAGTTTCAGTAACTTTAAACATATCAATCTTTTCCACTTTAGTGTTTTTCAGGTTCTATCTTCTGGGCTCTGAGACAAGCATCACGGTGGTTCAGTATAGACGGCAGACGGCAAACACTTTCTGGACGGCACGGCATAAAATCCAATGGAATGGCAGTTGCTATATGGCGATGTCGCATTGTTTACAAATCATTTAATTAAAATATAACCAATATAAACACAATTTTTGTTTTTTATGTTTTATGTAATTATTGTTGTATTGTAACTAGTATTCTAGTATTGTATAAAGTATTACCTTCTCGTTGTAAATGTTTTTGACCCATTAATTTGAATCAGGTGTGTTGGAGCAGGGAGACACCTAAAACATGCAGGGCATCAGCCCTCCAGGACCAGGATTGCCCACCCCTGCTCTACACAATGGTATATAGACTGCATTTGTCCAGGCTCCCGGCCACTAAAGCAATGTACAGCAGGGCTATTCAGCTCCGGTCCTGGAGGGCTGCACAATGCATGTTTTAGATCTCTCCCTGCTCCAACACGCCTGATTCAAATGAATGGGTCATTATCAGGCTTCTAAAAACCTTGAATCAGATACCTCAACACTTATTGAGGAGTTTGCTGGGTTTGAACCAGCAACTTCTGGACCACCTGCTACCCACTGCCTTAATGAACATCCATGCTTACAAATAAAGACATTTAGGGGGATTAGCGATGCAGGAGAAAGAGTTTATGTACTTTTGTCAATCAGCTACATGCTAATTCATTACATTCAGTTCTGTTTCGCTATCCAGTTTGATTTGTGGTGTCTGTGAACCACCAGGCCAGTTGTCATGGCCACGGGTGGGCGTGAGGAAGACACAACCTGTGGGGGGGGGGGGGGGGGG
>JAODTR010006716.1:0-10640 GCA_025399935.1 Amblyopsis rosae | reverse complement strand
CAATGTCTAGGATGCTTTAGAATTCTACCAAGGACTCAGTCCTTCGATCAGAGGATTTTGAAGGATGCATGTGTGCAACTATACATGACAGTAGGGACATGTTCCACAATAAACATTTGTGGCTCAAACAGCGCAGTCGCTATGGTGACCAGGTACCAAATGAGTGGGTACTATTTGCAGTGGAAAAAGACCCGTGCCGAGGCAAGTAGAGCTGATAATATGCAATGGAAAAGCTCCCTAAAGCGAGTAGTCGAGCTAGTACCAGGAGTGGAAAAGCGCCATACGTACACCTAACTGGTCATAATGGGTTGCCATTATGACCTTGATATGTGTCATTGTTGTTTTTACGAGATAATGCACATTGCTTCTCCTGTCAGTGGTCATAATGTATTTGGCTTAACGGTGTATCTCAAGTTGGTTTCTCTCTCAGAAGGAACATCTGATCGTGGTACCTGAGTTGAAGAGATGGATCCAGATTAACATATGCTGGACAGCAGCTTCCATTGTTGTGTAGACATCTGACCTCACCACACCATGGGGCTGTGGGCCAATCTCTATCGCTGCATTAATTCATTTTACCCAGAAAAAAAAGTGTTATTCACACAAATGATAGGCTTGGGTTTTAAAAACAATGATGCGACTGGGACATTTACAAACTCACCAAAACCATGTTTTCCCACAGAATCAAGGGAATATGCTTCACTCGGAGGGAGATTATAATGGATGTACCTCACTGGTGTATCCGGCATTTGCATCTGAAAACAGAATTATCATAATTATGTCAGCAAAATGTTTCTGAACATGAAAATAGTGCTAATTTTCCATGTTACAACCATGTTACAACTATGCCATTATGGACTAACCCTATGTACATACGGTATGCCACTCTATACATAATTAACCATGAAATTTGTTTTATAGTTGCCTTTAAGTATCGGAATATGTGCAGGCAGATCCAGTCGCAATCCGAGTATGCAATAATGCACAGGCCCATGTTGGAGGTGGTGTTGTGGAGGTCACAAATGAGATCTACTGCTTGGGAGCTTCCTTTAGGGCCCAGCATATTGTTCAGTTCCTGAGACCTGATGATCTCATATGGGGTTCTGTCTGATACGGGGCAACTGGAAGACAGACAGTTATTATGGCGAGCATAACATCCTCTAAGAAGTTGAACGTTAATGCTGCAAAAGTATCCCTGGAAATTGACATATGTTCTGGTTGCAATGACAGATTTAGATGTAGTTCACATTAGGCCTTGTACTGTGTCTGGCACACCCAAGCAAAATATGCATGCCAAAAAACTGCATATTGGACCTACTTCTAACGTTGGTGTGATACCGTGTGGCATATACCAGTTTGCCTCTTTAAAGGAGTTCACCATATTATAACCATTTAACAGACCTGTCGTCATCATCAGCTTCATACACAACCAGCTTTACTCATGCCTACCTGAGGGTGGAGTAGGTGAAACAGCGATTGAGGTCAGCCTCGGTGTATCTGCAACACTGCTGGACAGCCCGTGGGTTGGCGAGCACCATGTGCACAGAGACAAGCTCATCTTCCTCCTGCTTCTTTGACTTGAGATGCTCTCTTACCAAATATACCCCTGACAGCTCGTTGCCATGGGTACCTCCGCACACAGCCACCCGGAACAATGCTGGTAAACGCTTCACCGTATTTTCCATTGGACTGGTGGGGGTGGGGGGACAGACAAGCAGAGGTGTGAGAAAGAAAACAAGACCAGGTTCAAGACTGTACAAACATGTTTTCTCCAGCCATGCCAATTAATCAGTGCTTCTAAAATGTTTTGTATTTTGTGTAATAATTAAAATAGATTAATTATATGTTATTTCATTTTCACAATTGTATGTATTAATTCCATTCTCTCAAAAAGTGTCAGAACAGCATTTATAATTACAATGGCAACACAAACATCAAACATCTTTCAATACAACTAAATTCAGCCTATATGAACATTTACATTCTGCCTTAGAAACATTTGAAACCATGGTCTTAAACTCACCAGCACATCTAACAATAAAGTTAGATGTTTTTATAAAAAGTATAAAAATGTATTAAAGCAAATTATGCACAATATGAAAAGGCAGTTTTTGCTAATGCATACATCATTTTGAGTTTTAAAAAGCAATAGGCAATCACGGACAGAAACTAACCCTACCTTCACACATGGACAACAAAAAAGAAAAAAGAAAAAGCCTTGTCACGTATGAGCATTCCTGGCTTGTGTGTTGGATCCATAGAACTGTTTGGATCATTTGTTTTAGACATCTTCGCTCCCATTGGTGGTCACCATGTTGCCTCACTAGTTTGACTTTAGTAGTCTACAGTCTATTTTCGCCTCACCTAGTTGGCTTTGCAATGGCCACTTGTCTCTTGTCACTGTAAATCAACAACTAAATGAAAATGACTATCACTTTAGAGACATTACCAGACATGGGTGTTCTGGAGTATGTATAACCCCTATAACTCCCAGCCAGCACTGGCTGATAGTGTGGATTGGGATGCCTTTTGACTATCACTTGGGGGGTTTGTCTGTCTCACTCTGGATTCATGTTCTTGAAAATTTGGTGACGAGGGGTGGGGGGTTAATAGAAAGAATTGCTCTTAACTTGACCAACTCTGTTGGATGATGTTTTACATTGGCCAAGTCATCAAGAGCTGTGATATGTGCAAGTAGAGCTGCCATCTTTGTGTTCTTTGTAGATGAGGGAGCTCAATTTATGATATGATATCTTATACACGTTGGTGCTGAAGCTGTTTGCGCTGGTCTTCAGATGCTCCCTGCCAGGGAATCACCTCCACACACCCTAGCAGGAAGTCAACTGACAGTTGACTTGACCAAACATTAGATATTATGGGGACTCATCAGTGGAGAGATGGGCAGTTTTTTGGAAGAGCATACCACCTATGGTAGGCATGATGCGGAGATGCCGATGCTTTCTTGTGAAGCAGGTTGAGTAGTAGGGTGTGTAATGTGCGCTTGGACCACTCACACTGCCCATTTCTACTTGCGTGCTATAGGGTGTTGTGGAAGTGCTGGACGCCGTATATGCTGTACAGCTACTGAATAAGGAAGGGTGCTATCCAAGTACCTGTCCTGATCAGAGTGTTTTCTAGTGTGTACCATGAATCTGTAAAGCCGCTCAATTACAAGGAGCTTTGCTATGGTGGCGGCTCATTGATTTCTGGTGGGAACCGTTTGGGTAAACATTCATCTTGTGTACAAGCACATGTTCCATACCATTCTGAGATAATTAAAGTCAATGGCTACTATTTGGTTTGGTTGAGAAGCTAATAAATGTAGGTTTTAGTTTTTTTTAGCAAAAGCACATCTTTCACATCTGACGGTTCCAACATGGAATTATAATCCCTATGGCAGGATCTTCTGTGAGACTAGGGGTCCCAGGCAGTGTACACTATGTACTAGTAGGTACTCAATAAATATTTTAGTCGTGACATATTTAAGGCCCATGAACTCCAACGTCATAAAGCTATAGTTAGACTCTCACAAGTCATGACTGGCATATGAGACCGTCTTAACCTTTCCTTGTTGTTCTTGGGAAAGGACTGCTGTGACCTGCATCAACCTCTAGAATGAAAGGCAGGGAATAGTCTGTATACTTCTATCAAGAGCTTCCCAGATGCCCTTTTTGTTTTGGTACTGGTGAGGAACACTATACATTTGTCTAATGGAGCAGCCAGCCCAGAAAACACTTTTGACTAAATGGAAGTAATGCCAGTTAGCCATCACTACAGAAGAAGAGCTTCTCCAACTCCATGGCAGACTATTCTGCTACCACTAAATAGCAACTCCGCGGACATCTAATAGAGCAGCAGACCTTTATAATCACTTTTATTACTTAACATAATTCATCGTGAAATGGCCCTTTGCGCTGTATTCTATAAAATAAACAACCTTGTACAACCATACAAATCCTGCAAGATAAAATAATGCGCTGAAAATTTTCCTGGTCTGACAAATACCTTATCTCATCTCAGATGGTCATAAAGAAAATGCACTTGGCAGACACATGTTTTTTTCCTCTTCTAGCCACTCTATACCTTTTACAATATCTACCACTAAACATATACATTTATATCTAGGGATACAAACGAGTAATTCAGTTACACGTTACAAGATACAAGTTCATGTGACAGTGTAGGCTCACAAGGGTGTGCAGATGATTCAGTCAAATGATTTGTTTAGTGTCCTAGGCCCTGTTCGCTCCTGTGTAGGATGTCCACACATGAAATACCGTTTCACCTGTTTACACTTTTTTCAACATGTTTCTGTATAGAGTTCCAGAGGTATCAAGATTATATATATGTTAGTGTTTGTGATTCACTATAATGCAGGTTGCAACGAGCCCTAATGAGGCATTGACACCACTTTGGAACTATAACCCAAAGGAATAGGGTTGTGGTTTTCCCAGCAAGGGCACAAATAGTGTAGCATAAAACCACTTACCAGCTGTTTGGTGTGGAAATGATTACCTTACAAACCCAGCTGTGTGTACTTAGAGCGGTGTGGCTCTGAGGTGTTGCACTCAGTTGAGTTGCCACCAGCAAAGATATGTATCTGGACAACACACAATGAGCCGAACCCATTGTAAAGTTTCTAAACCACTGGATAGATTCATTGGTCAGCATATAGGAATGGGCTTCTTGTCATGCAGTAAACAATGTCTGCCATGATTCATCATTCATCCATGTCACATGATATGATTGTTTTCTTCTTTTTATTTGCAGTGTAAACAAAAGGCTGCTTATTACTAAGCAGAGGTCGAGTGTTAAAATCTTACCTTAGTTTCTCTCCCAAATTCCACTTGAAATCAGCAGTCTCTCCACGTCACTTGCAATGTCACACAACCTACCATCTCAGAATCAGATAGCAGTTACATGTCCTTTCTTTTAGCGTAGCTTACCCTCTCCCACTTTGTCCCAGGCTCCAATGCCGTTTCACTGATTCAGCATGTACATCCCTCTCCTGCCTCTCAATAGTAATGTACAGGCAGCAGCGGCCTGTGTTCTCTCTCTCTCTGACCACACCCCATCCCCTTCCCCACACACACACACACACACTCTACAGTCCTAGTCAGTGGGTGTGTCCTGAATGTGATCCAGTGCTGCAGTGGCTTCCTTTGGTCCTGAGAGCCAAGTAGACAGGCTCAGGTCAATCTAGTGGCAAGCCTCTCTCACTCCCCAGCCATTGTCCCTACTGGATGTCTGTCTGACCAATGTATGTAATGTGATGTCCAGTGAGCCTTTCATTCAGTTGGCTAACAATATATATGCTAGCTTGACATATATGCTAGCATGACAAATTATGCATGAAAAGAAAAACACTTGCATTTTATTTAAAGGTAAAGTCAGAGACTGTAAGCTAATGCGCTTTTTGTCAAATTTACCAAATTTATCCTCACGGTCAGCTAGCTGTCCATTATGTGTGCCTGCTGGAAAAAATATATATAACTGTATTTCTACACAGTCCTGGCTCTGTAAATAGGAACAGAATGGTGCAGAGCGCACCACGCAACATCCTAGCCTTGGCAATGTGTTTCCAATGTGAGGGGCGGAGCTTCTGACGGAGCACCTTATTCTTCTTCTGTCGCTAGCAGGCAGACTACGTGGCGTAACGGCCTCTCACAGTCCGTAATCGGGTTTAGTCAGTCAAATCCAAGTATACAGTCCGGTAGACCGAAAAAATGCCAGAAGATGTTTCTGCACCGCAGGTTCACGTTCTAATAAAGCTCCCATAGAAAATACCATCCACACCAAGTTCTGTCAGATAGACAAACAACAACGCATTTATGGGAGTATAGTCCACATTGCAGAAGTACGTGTGACTGCCTCATCACTCCCACAACCACAAACCCACCATGCCTCCTCAGCAGCCTTCAGCCCACAATGTTCCAGCCTCAACCCCCTCCTCTCTACTTCCAGTGTCCTTATCCCCCTCCCCCACACAAATGTCTTCCTTTCACCTCTTCCTCCCACAGCTTTTGCCGCCTTCCATTCACCCAGTCTGCCACCCTACTCCTTTTCTCCATTTTATTTAAAGGCACACGTAGATCAACAGTGTAGTTATTCAACCCTGCTTTGGCTCATTTACCGCCACTCCTACACGGGCTAAGACCCATTCAAAGTAGGGGTGTAAGAAAATATTGATACAGCAGAGGACTGCGATATTAAGTTGCATGATACAGTATGGATTCTCTAAAACACTATTGATTTTTTAAATACATGTTTTTTTACACATTATATATATATTATAGTATATCGCAATATATCGAATCATGGCCCCTGTATCGTGATACGTATCATATCACCAGATTCTTACCAATACACACCCCTAATACAAACCCCACATTACACCCGTGAATGTAATCTAAATAATATAGCATATATTCTCCTCCTACAGCCTCCCATTACAGCCTGAATAGCAGATGAATCAGATGAACACAAGACAACCTTATCCACTCCCGCCTCCCCCACCCAGTGCAATGCTCAAAACAACGCAACAATTCTGCCGTAAACAGACATTAGATCATCCAGCCATTTAGGGAGCACTCTACGTCCATCTTCTGCAGCTTATCCAGAGTCGGGTCGCGGGGGCAGCAGCTCCAGCAGGGGACCCCAAACTTCCCTTTACCGAGCCACATTAGCAAGCCCTGACTGGGGTATCCAGAGGTGTTCCCAGGCCAGTGTGGAGATATAATCTCTCCACCTAGTCCTGGGTCTTCTCCAAGGCCTCCTCCCAGCCGGACGTGCCTGGAACACCTCCCAAGGGAGGCGTCCAGGGGGCATCCTTACGAGATGTCCATACCACCTCAACTGGCTCCTTTCGACACAAAGAAGCAGCGGCTCTACGAGTTTTGCACGGATAGCTGAGCTACTCACCCTATGTCTAAGGGAGACGCCCGCCACCCTTCTGAGGAATCCCATTTTGGCCTCTTGTACCCATGATCTTGTTCTGCTCCAATGTCCCCTCACTCACGAACAAGACCCCGAGGTACTTAAACTCCTTCAAGTGGGGTAAGGACTCATTCCCTACCCGGAGTAGGCACTCCATCGGTTTCCTGCTGAGAACCATGGCCTCAGATTTTGCAGTGCTAATCCTCATCCCAGCCGCTTCACACTCGGCTGCGAACCGATTCAATGTGCTGGAGGTCACAGACTGATGATGCCATCAGGACCACATCATCTGCAAAAAGCAGCGATGAGATCCCCAGGCCACCAAACCGCAACGCCACGCCACACCGTTCTTCAATCTAAGGTTCGACAATCGGCCGAACCCTCCTCTCCAGCAGCTTAGAGTAGACTTTACCAGGGAGACTGAGTAGTGTGATACCCCTATAATTGGCACACACTCTTGCCCCCCTTTTTGAAGAGGGGAACCACTGCCACTCCTTTGGCACTGTCCCTGACTTCGACGCAATGTTGAAGAGGCATGTCATCCAAGACATCCCCTCCACATCCAAAGCTTTTAGCATTTCTGGACGGATCTCATCAATCCCCGGGGCTTTGCCACTGTGGAGTTGTTTGAATACCTCAGTGACCTCCCCCAGGGAAATTGAAGATGATCCCCCATCAGCCTCCAGCTCTTTCTATCATAGAGCCACTCGGATTCAGAGGTAAGCAAAGGGTAGAAACAGCAAAACCATTTCAAAGCCAGTTCTATTTATTTGGAAATTACAAACTCAAAGCCTTTTAAATTTCTTGACAAAATAAATATTGCTACGTTTAACTAAACATGTAAACTTGACTGCAGAAATAAAACAGGGGTTGATAGAAAAATTATCAACAGCATCCAGTGTTTATCTTTATATTAATTTGTCAGACATTTCTGCTGAATTTATTTGGCAAATAACCTTCATATGTATTATCGAATCAATAACACAATTTAGTTGAAAACAGAACAAAATTAAAGCCCACAATATGACAATCCATTTATGTAACATACCAGAATTGTACAGCAGACAAAAGAATCTCACTGTTCTCTGCACCATTACAATAATGGTTTGGAACTCCCTTATTGAAACGGGCATCTCTCTTCCTACATTATTTGAGAAAACCCAAGACAGCTAAACATATAATTATCAATACTATATTACTGTATAATACAATTTCCTATACACTTATAAAATCATTATCTGTAACGCATTTAAATTCTTTATTCGTTTTTAAGTACACTTACAAACAAAATTATGAATCTCACGCACATTATATTTGGTGTCAAAATCACACACACACACACACACACTTGCATATATAGGCTACTCAGAACTAATTTGTGTATGACACCTGATATTTATTTTTAACCAATCTATTCGTATCCCTGTACTAAACCACAATTCTATACTGTCCATTCAACACCCTTTTGTTTGTAAATGACGACTTCATCAAAATCATTCCACTATCTATAATTTTCACAATCATATCCACATGGAAGTGTATGCTGTGTGAAGATAGGTTCATAAATGTATGACCTCTATGGTGTAATGTAATAAACACATTAGGACAGGCTGTTTGTGTCTAAGGCAGATAACCAGCAATGTAAGAAGGTGCCCAGGTCATGGAACAACACCAATCAAGAGCACTGCAAAATCCAGTCTAAAATCGCACCAATAAGCAAACACCCTGTAGATCACAAGGCCACAGTAACAAACATCTGAGAAGACACACACACACGCACAAAAAATAACAGTTAGGTGATAACAGTATTTCAACAAGCTCTTTCTACCCACACAGCATACTGCACACTGGCAGTATGGCCAACAGCTGAAAGAGCAGATATGTGATCCAACACACACACACACAAATCAAAATCTTCGGTTCATTGAGTCAAGACACTAAAATCAACGAGATAGAGATGGCGCGCTGCCCACCACCAGCCTGAAGAAGGCACCAATCAACACCGTCCCCACACTAATCATTATAGCATACAGTATCAACGTGTATCACTTGGCTGTGGTGGTGATGAAGGCCCCTCTGATGTAGTACAGCGATCCCCTTCATCCGCCCCGCAGGGGATTAAGAGCGGCTGAAGTCACGGCAGCAAGCTGCAGCTGCTATGTGTCCCCGCTGTTCACAGAGCTCTGAGTGAGGAGGGACAGGAAATGTAGTGGGACCAGGGGAGGAGGGGGAGACCTCGTTCTCCTGCAGGTGTCCGTCCACGGGATCTCCTAAAACAGAGAGCGGCCGGAGGGGGCTTCAGGGAGGTGGTGGTGGCTGTCTACTGGCGGGGAGGGGGGGAGGGGGGCAGCCCGCCGGGGTGCCTGAGTGGTGGAGGAGGAGGATCGAGGACCTGGCTCAGAATATGTCTGGACAGGCCTCCCAACTGCCTTGCTCCTTGGCCTCCCAGTAGCCCCCCTTGTAGACGTGCACCTCCTCGCCTGTGGTGGGGTCCTCGCAGCGCTCGAACCACAGCGCATTGTAGTTGTCATGGAAACCGTCTGGTCGGGGAGGGCGGAAGACAAACAAACAAACAACGTTGAGTCAACATGAGGTCACAGGGAGCTGTGATGCACTAGCTAGAGGAAGAGAAAAGAGAGGAGAGTGGAATACTTGCTTTTGAGAGAGGGGTCTGTAAAAGAGTCCTCATCGAAAGCTTAAGGGAGAAAAGAGGTGTTATGGAAGCCCTGGCTGTGTTTCTCAGTTCAGACTGCACACAGCGGTGCAGAGAGCGAGACCGCCGACGACCGCTAACTCACCCGCTTCCTCGTCCTGGCTGGCAGCGCGCTGGCTGGCCGCCTCCCGCTCACGCTCACGCCGAATGCCGCGCTGCTTCTCCTCCAGCCGCTGCTTCTCGCCGTTTGCCTCGTCCCAGCGGCCGGCCTCCATCAGGCGCTGGTCGGGCCGCCGCCGGCTGTCGGTGGGAGCCACGCCCTCCTCTGCCTCGTTCAGCGTCAGCGCCAGGTGGGTGAAGTAGTACATGGTCTCGGCCCCCTCCCTGTGGTGGGGACAAGGAGAGACGCTCTTTATGGGGGAACATTACACAGGCGGGATAGATAGGGTGGTGGGCTCCAAGGCACAGGGTCTTGAGTTCGAGCCCCGACATCCTGGCTCAGTTTTCACCCATGAGCAAGATATGCCTGCTCCTTTAGAACAGTAGACTCAGCGACTGGAAGCTGATGCTTTTGTCAAATACAGGGACTCTCTCCTCGCAGCCCGCTAGCGGTCCGTTCTGTGGGAGTTGATAATCAGGTGTTTCTGCACATTGTTAAATAGGGGACTTCAGCTCTGAGTCCTTGTTGTCTTGGTTGAATATACTTAAAGAAATTACATGCGTTGTAGAATGCTCAAGGCAAATGCATCACTTAAGAACAGGGGGTCCGGGACCCCTAGGGGGTACTCAGAAGTACTGCAAGTTATTTTATCAAACTTATTTTCTTCCAAAAATGTAAATGTCAGAAAATATACATGAACATAAATACAACCTGTGCCATATATATAGATATATAAATCTGTAATTATTTTAATGGCTTAGCTGGTGGTCTACTTTTATACATGGTGTTACGACCCCCACTCCTATCTGTAGGTTGTGTGTCGTAGTATGTGTGTCTTGTGTATATGTAGGTGTTCCTGTCTCCACCCTCGGTGACGTCACGTTGGAGTGC